>AWOL01S0019729.1:0-41132 GCA_000715115.1 Nicotiana otophora
CTCGGGCCGAGTATGGTACCGGGTGCCGGCCACGTCCCTTCAGGTTTGGGGCGTGACATGCTCAAAACGACAAGTCGGGTCGTTATACAGAGGATTCATAGAGATTGTACACTCATACTATTTAAAATCAAATACTACGATTGTTGCAATATTTTTCGGTCTCGATTATTTTCTCGACGCAATTTATTGTCTACAAATTCAAAACTTGTCATTCATCTCTTTTTTCTTAAATTCAAGCTACAAGTTCAAGTTCAAGTTCAAGTTCAAGATCAAGAACGAAGCCAAATCAAATACCAAGGTGTTCAAGATCAAATTACTTATTCGTGATCAAATCCAAATTCAAGTTCAAGAAGGAGATTCAAGACCAAGCTTTACAAGCCCTTGAATCAAATCAAAGTCAAGCTCATTAAGATACTTTATATTGTTGAAGAATCAGAGAAATACCATAGAGATTGTAGCACTCATTATTTATTGAAATCAAATACTATATTTGTTACGCAATGTTTTAGTCTTGATAAATTGACGGTCATTCAGAACTTTATTTACACCACAAATTCAAAAATCATCTCTTTTTTCTTAAATTTAATTAAATAGATTCACTTAAATTAAAATGAAGAGAGTATTTCCTTATGTTTGTCTTAAAGGAATATATCTACTTTGTAAAACATTTAAATGCAATCTGCTTTCTAAAAGTTAAAGAAACTCATTTTCTTATATACAAATATCTTATACGAAGTTCACTCGAAAATGTACATAATACTCTCTCCGGTCCTTTTTAATTATTATTTTTGTCTTTTTTCTTTTGGTCCATAATATTTATTTTTTCAGATATTAAGAAGGAATTAATTTCTTTTTCTAAAGTTGTTCTTGGATTAAAGAGCCTAGAAATATTTATTATATTTCTACTAAATAAATTAAAGTTAATATGGTCAATTTATTGTTAATTAATACTAAAAAGTAGATTTCTTAATCTGTATGAAAATAACAAAAAATTAATTAAAGTGGACTGAGGGAGTATAATTTTCAACTATTATTAATAATTACCTAACCATTTGATTTGAAACACATGGTACGGTTTCTATTTTGAATAAGCATAACAAATATTGACAAAAGTTTTCGTCATAAGTATTTATTACTCCTACTAGAAGAACACTGGTTGAATAGGATAAGTGCAAAAATCTTATTCATGAGCGATTTATTTATATGGGAGATTATGATAGAAGACAAGGAAAGGGTTTCATGTTTGTGTTCCACGTTGCAAGAACATTATTCTGGGTTCCTCGCATTTTACTTTAATTAACAAGATGATAAGTTTTTGTTTTATATATGTGGCCCCAAAGACACCATTCTACTTGGATGGAGCCTTGTGATAGTAAACAAATTAATGGTCAATTTTTATCTACATCTGGGACAAGTATTATATGTTAAAAGACGGATTTCATATATTAATGTACTATGGGAGACAATTGTGCTAAGCACAAGCACAAGCCCAAGTCGTAGAAGGAAAATATTATAATTGATTAAGATTCAATAGAGCATTTTGAAGGTAATTCTCATACTTCGGAGGTTGTTTTGAGGTTTTCTTGAGGTTTTATATAAGAATATATAAAGGGATTGTCATCATTGGAACAAACTCTTGAATATCTGAAAAGGCAATGATCATCAATTGACAACATTTCAAATGGTTATTAGAGAAGCTAAACAGGTCAAGGCCTTTTATTTTTTTTTGGTAAAATAAGATACTTAATATATATTAATATTAAAATACTAGAAAGTCATAATAAGCAACAATGTCATTAAGGACACCGAGATTACCAAGTCTCGCCCAATTATTACAAATACTAGCCGGTATGAATTTTATAAAACTTGTTTCTACCTTATCTTCTAAGTCAAGTACATAAACAACCAAAGGTCGAAGAGGATGATGGAGCAAAACGTCAAGTTTGGATTGCTTGGATCCTTCACTTGCTAAAAGATGTGCTACTTTGTTGCCGTTGCAAAAGTTGTGCCTGATTGTTGGGCTCCTCGAAATGTTCATTAATAACCTACATTCATATATCAGAGATTTATAAACAACATTGTTCCAATAAGTTCAGTATCTCAGTCTAATTTGTTCTATTTCATGGGAGTTAGGTTAAGCTCAATTGCCAATTTTAAACCTAAGTCAAGGACTATTTCATGGAATGAAGAAAAGTAGTAACTAGTATTTTCTTCATCCCAATTTACGTGACTTGTACTCGGATTTAGAAAGTCAAATATATGTTTTTTCATATGCCTTTTAAATTATTGAAAGTGGATTCATTATTTTTGTCATATAAGTATTGGATTGAGATAAGTGTGGAGAGTATGAGTAAGTATATTCGTGTGAACTCCAACTGTTTCCTTAATTAGTTAGAAATTGACGGTGCATGACTCTTCATTGTCTGAAGGATAGCAAATATAACACAAATCGAAATTCTTTAAGGGTAAATTTTGAACCCTTCTTTAAAAAAAAAAAACTAAAGTAAGTTTCCAAAAAAGAAAAGAAAAATCATTTTAGGAACTGTTTACCCGAAAAAACGGATAGAGTTGAATTTATACGTAGTTCTAAGGATACGTGGTATAACTTGGCACAAATCGGAAAGTAAGTAGAAATATATTGAGTGTTGACTGTATAAAGAATGAAATACAAACCAAACTGAGTGAAAAACGGTTTATGAACAAGCAAGACGAATCAATATACAAAACCCAAAAAAGGATAATCTCTATATGAATATCAATATGTTTTTCTCTGTGAATAAATATAATATGAGAGTGTATGAAGGCCTTAATGTTGGATCCCTGTAAAAAAATAGTAGCTATCCCTCTTATAGTGGATGAATCCTACTTTAGATATAATTAAAAATACATAGTGGAGATCTCATGATAGATTAGCTTTTCCCTAATTTCCGCCGAGATTTTCTCCCTTAGTGCGGCTGTAACAACTCTCGTCTCTTGGCTCGATCTTGGTCGGATTTGGTATTGGTCGATTTCCAAATTTAGAGCTCGATATTGACTCGAGCTCGATATTGACTCGGGGCTCGGTATCGAATCAGGCTTGATATTGGTCGGTCTCTGGCTCTTAAGCTTGATGACACTGCTTCACTTCGTAGTTCGATTTGGACTCGAGCTCGGTAATGACTTCGAGCTCGGTATTTGATCGGTTCCAAAAATTTGAGCTTGGTAACCTGGATTCAGATCTCATCTCGATATTATGAAGATGACCTTCGGTCCATTATGTTCTAATCTTGACTAATCATACGAAGGTCGAAATCGGTTTTGACCGTATACAGATAGTCCCCTCGTTTTCCGGGAAGAATGTGGCGAGAAACGACATGATTTTCCAATGATATGACTAGATATATACTGACGTTTGCATCGAGCCTGACCATGACGTACGTGATAGATGTCTCGTCGGTTCAGTTACCAAGGCATTAAATGCGTGTCAGACGATGGTCGGCCATTGCTGATATTGAACTGTCTTTGCCAACCCTATAAATAGCTCATCTTTTTACCATTTTTTTCTTTTACATCTCCAATTTCCAAATCTTCTAAGTTCTTTTTCACATCTTTTGAGTTCTTCATCTGTCAATCTGTGATTTTCACTGCAAAATCCCTCTCCAGAACACCAAATCTTGTCATCTTCCTCTATCTTCAATCTTCAAATCCAAATGGCAAAAACGTCAAAAACCGTTCCTCAGAAAGAAAAAGCTTCTTCTTCGTGGCCCGCCGGCGATAAAACACCGGTGGAGCCATGACCTGAGGAGTGTGTTCCCTGAGGGGGGGGGTGTTCTTACCTTTGATTTTAAGATCGACAAAACCTCGCCGGTTCCCGGTCGATATGAGCCAGTATCGAGGTATATATGCTCGATAACCGAGGGACATATTAAACAATTGAGGAAAGATTGCAACTTGAAAAACAAAGAAGTGATAATCCCGGCTCCCGAAGAAGATATTACTACTCATGTGAAAAAGTTTTTAAGTGTTTATACTTACCCTTTCACGTTAGGCCCACTCGACCCAGTTGTCATCGATTTTTGCTGCCAATACCAAATAACCCTAGGCCAAATCCATCCTTCTTTTTGGCGGATCGTTATTCTGATCCGCTTCTTTGTGAACAAAGTCGAGGGGATGCGTTTCACCCTCATCCACCTCATTAGATTGTACAGCCCCCGCCTCTATCGAGGTGGGTTAATAAAACTCCAGCACCGGGCTAACAAAGTGCTGTTCTCGAGCATAGACGAGGACACAGACCGAGGCTGAATGGGCAGGTTCATTCGAGTGAAGACTTTCGACCTAATCCCGGACGAGAAGATGCCATTTCCCGAGGAATGGAACATGAAGTGTTAGTATAATTCTACTGTTAGCTCCTATTGTTTTGTTCCTTCGTTTCTTTCTCACCGATATCCTTTTCCGTGATGTAATAGTTGCTTGGATGCCCGATGCTATTCCTAACCTTGAGAGCTGGGTACGGGACCTGGATTCGACCTCCACATATACCGAGCGCTCGTGGCGCGATTTATCAAAGTGACGATGGGAGGCTAAAACTCATGTAAGACTCTTTCCCATGTCTTCGATGATTCGAACAAAATATCTTTTTTATACTTAACCAATTTTCTTGTGTGTAGGCTTGGGCAAAGATGCGGTTATGAGGCCCCCATCTGGAGAGGAAGAGACTTCGGCCCCGGTTCCGAAACCGGCGAAGGACAACAAGAAAAAAAGGGCTTCTACTTTTGAGGATCCAAAACTTAAGACAATGACGGCTCGTAAACCGAGAAAGAATACCATCCTTTTGACCGAAGAATCAGTTCGGCGTCTAAGGGATGAAGACGAAGAAGAAGAAGAAGAAGAAGAAGAAGAAAACGATGGGTCCATACTGGTCGCCCGAGTAAAGAAAACCATCGATGCCCCAGAGGCAGCTGGGTCGATGGCGGTTGATGAGGCTCCGTCTCGAACTGAGGGGATATCGGAGAAGGACTCGGGCAAAGTCCCCAAGTCGTTGGAGATCGAGGATGCCTCCCACCGAAGTCAACAAACGGTGGATATATATGAAGGGGCCATCCCTGAAGCTCTTCGAACTGAGGAGAACGCCCCAAGCGACTCGCTTGGGGAAATAGTAATCGGAGATTCGCCTACTCTCCCTGCTTTTTTTGAGGGGGCAATTCGGGAAGCCCGAGCTTTGGGGACCCTCAAGGTAGACGGGGCCCATGAGGGAGATGACGCTTTTCATGATTTGTTTACCGGTATTGAGGATGCTGTCAGCCCGAGTGATGCGTCGGGTCTTTTCTTCGAGGTTCAACGAGCCCTGAATCGGGTAAGTCTCGATTCCCTTTGTTGATGTCATATTTTTCCATTTTCTGCCTAACTTTGTCTCTTTTTTGTATAGGCTTTAGCTCTTCATCAAGAGGAGTTTTCCAAGTCTCGGGCAGAGCTGAGCCGACGTGAGGCCGACTTTCGGAGGAGAGAAATGCCCTCAAACTTCTTAGTGGGCAGAAAGAGGAAGAGATCAAAGGTCTTCAAGCCGAGTTAGCCAAGGCCCACCAAGATCAGATATACCTGATCGAGAAGGTAATGAAAATTTTAAAAGCTCATGGGCTCGACTCGGGAACGGTGGCTAACATTTCAATCTCACAGCTGCAGCAGAAGATCAAGAGGATCGAGCAGTTTTGTGAGGAGGTCGACACGATAAAGGCGGAGTCCTTGGGATGGAAAGAAGGTATGGACCATCTTGCTACAGAGAAAAAGACCGCTCGAGCTCAATTATCATCGGTCGAAAGTCAACTTCAAGGCATGAAGGAGAAGATCTCGGCTCAAGAAAGAAAAATAGAGGAGCTCGAAGCTCGGTTGGCTTCCGAATTTGCCAAGGTCGAGAAAGCAAAGGTTGAGGCGAATGCAATCGTGGCCGTCTATCAGGCTAATGCTGAAGCCGCCCAAGTGCAAGCAAGAGAGGCAACCGAGACCACTCAAACTCGAGCATATTGGGTTGCTGAACTCGCCAAATGCCAATCTTGGAGGGAAACCCTCGAGGTTTTGATCTTACCGAAGAGATACTAAAGGCTAAATTACTTGAAGCCGATGCAGGAGCCCTGACTTCCGATGATGATGATGATGATGAGAGCAAGAGTGGGTCTGAGAGCGGGAAGGAGCCCGATGGAGAAGAGACTGCCCCCCGGAGATAATCAGGAAACTTAGGTTTTTTTCCATTTTGATCTTGTTGTGTAGGGTCCTGATCGGACCTTGTAAATACTCTTATATATATATATAAAGATCGTTTTCCTTTCCCGACTTGTCCTTGTCTTATTCTCTGCCTTGTGGAAATTTTGTTTCATTCATGCCTTATGAAAGTTTTCATAAGTTCGTGGCTTTAGGCAATTTGTTCGAAGTCGGTACTTGTAGTCTTTATAACCAAGTGAGTGTTTGCTCGAGCTCAAAGTAAGAGTAGCCCTAAGGCTTAATAGTCGAGTGAGTGTTTACTCGAACTCGAAGTAAGAGTGGCCTTTAGGCTTTATGGTTGAGTGGGTGATTGCTCGAACTCGAAGTGAGAGTAGCCCTTAGGCTTTACGGTCGAGTGAGTGTTTGATCGAACTCGAAGTAAGAGTAGCCCTTAGGCTTAGCAGTCGAGTGAGTGTTAGCTCGAACTTGAAGTAAGAGTAGCCCTTAGGCTTAATAGTCGAGTGAGTGTTTGCTCCAACTCGAAGTACTGCAGCCCGTAGACTTAGTAGTCGAGTGAGTGTTTGCTCAAACTCGAAGTAATGTAGCCCGTAGGCTTTATGGTCGAGTGAAATTTTTGCTTGAACTCAAAGTGATGTAGCCCTTAGGCTTAATAGTCGAGTGAGTGTTTGCTCCAACTCGAAGTACTGCAGCCCGTAGACTTAGTAGTCGAGTGAGTGTTTGCTCAAACTCGAAGTAATGTAGCCCGTAGGCTTTATGGTCGAGTGAAATTTTTGCTTGAACTCAAAGTGATGTAGCCCTTAGGCTTAATAGTCGAGTGAGTGTTTGCTCGAACTCGTAGTAATGTAGCCCGTAGGCTTAGTGGTCGAGTCAGTGATTGCTCGAACTCGAAGTGAGAGTAGCCCTTAGGCTTAGTCGACTGGGTGTTTGCTCGAACTCGAAGTAAGAGTAGCCCTTAGGCTTAATATTCGAGTGAGTGTTTGCTCGAACTCGAAGTAATGTAGCCCGTAGGCTTAGTAGTCGAGTGAGTATTTGCTCAAACTCGAAGTAATGTAGCCCGTAGGCTTAGTAGTCGAGTGAGTATTTGCTCAAACTCGAAGTAATGTAGCCCGTAAGCTTTATGGTCGAGTGAGAGTTTTGCTCGAACTCGAAGTAATGTATCCCTTAGGCTTGCTCGAACTCGAAGTAATGTAGCCCGCGGGTTTTATGGTCGAGTGAGAGTTTTTCTCGAACTCGAAGTGATGTAGCCCTTAGGCTTAATAGTCGAGTGAGTATTTGCTCGAACTCGAAGTAATGTAGCTCGTAGGCTTAGTGGTCGAGTGAGTGATTGCTCGAACTCGAAGTAAGAGTAGCCCTTAGGCTTAATGGTCGAGTGAGAGTTTTTCTCGAACTCGAAGTGATGTAGCCCTTAACCCACCGTGACAGTCCCCGATTTATGGGGTAATGGTCGGCCCTTAAGCCTGTTTGAATAATATATCACAAAATAGAGGATGGATTCTGAGATATGAGATATTGGTAAAGAAGAAATTTCTCTTTATGTCATTATACACGTGTTCATGTTTTGTGACTGGGCTAGAGCAAACTACACGAGCATGGTTCGTTTTGACCATTTGGCTCTTACAATTTTTCCATTCGAAACCCTATTGTCATGAAGACACTTCCTTGCATCGAACTTGATAATTGAATTTGTTTTGTTATACTCGAGGGTAATGCCCCCCAGTATTCAAGGTTGATTGTAAATAGGCCTCGGATATTGTTGAATTGTTCTAATTTAGCACGATCAATGGTTGCCTCATTAAAAACCTTGCCGAAAAACCCATTTGGGACAAAACCGGTCTAAGAAAAAAAGAGTGCAACGCGTGCTTTCAGTCCTAAAGGCTTCGAGTTGAATACTCCATCCCCGTTTCTGGTCGAACACCTGCAAGGGTTAATTTCTAAATATAAATGAACATAGGAGGGTCTTACCTTAACAGAAGTATCGTTTTAGGTGTGACACGTTCCAATGGCTTGATAGTTGTTTGCCGTTTATTACACAGAGCTTGTAGGATCCTTTTCCGATGATTTCAAGAACCTGATACGGTCCTTCCCAGTTCAAACCCAGTTTTCCTTCATTTGAATTTCGGGTGCTGAGGGTGACTTTCCTTAGCACTAAGTCCCCGATTTTAAAATATCGAAGATTGGTTCTTCGATTATAATACCTTTCGATCTGCTGTTTTTGGGTGGCTAATCAGACGAGAGCTGCTTCTCATTTTTTGTCCAATAATTCTAGGCTCGTGTTCATTGTCTCGTTATTCGACTCATTTGTCGTATACCGAAATCTAACGCTAGGTTCTCCGACCTCAACCGGGATAAGAGCTTCGGCACCATAAACCAACGAGAATGGTGTTGCTCCGGTACTGGATTTTGATGTCGTGCGGTACGCCCATAGGACTTCGGGTAGTATTTCTCTCCATTTTCCTTTAGCGTTGGTTAATCTTTTCTTAATATTTTGGATGATGGTTTTGTTGGTCGATTCGGCATGTCCGTTTCCACTGGGATGATAAGGTGTTGATAGGATCCTTTTGATTTTGTGGTCCTCCAGAAATTTAGTTACTTTACTGCCGATGAATTGCTTTCCATTATCACATACAATTTCGGATGGCATTCCGAACCGACATATGATGTGGTCCCAAATGAAGTCTATTACTTCCTTTTCTCTGACTTTCTCGAAAGCCTATGCTTCAACCCATTTAGAGAAATAATCAGTCATAAACAAAATAAACTGAGCCTTACCTGGGGCCGATATGTAGGGAGGGGTGGGGGACGATATCCATTCCCTATTTCATGAAGGGCCATAGAGATAGGACCGAGTGGAGAAGTTCCTCGGGTTGATGGTTTATTGGTGAATGTCTTTGGCATTTGTCGCATTTTTGAACGAACTCCTTTGCGTTTTTGTTCATATCGGTCCAATAATACCCTGCTCTGATTATTTTATGGACCAATGAATCGGCACCGGAAAAATTCCCACAAGTGCCCTCGTGAATCTTACGTAGGATGTAGTTGGTATCTCTCGGTCCCAAACATATTACCAGTGGACCATCGAAGGTCCTTCTAAACAATGTTCCATCATTGGATAAGGTAAACCGTGCAGCTTTTGTGCGTAGAGCTCTCGATTCCTTTGGATCCGATGGAAGTTTCCCGTTCTTGAAGTACCCTATATATTTGTTTCTCCAATCCCAGGTTAGACTTGTGGAGTTTATTTCGGTATGATCTTCTTTGATTACCGATTTCATGAGTTGTACGACAGTCCCCGAGTTGAGTTCGTCATCCTCGACCGACGAACCTAAGTTAGGAAAAGTGTCGGCCTCATTGTTCTTCTCTCGAAGTATATGTTGTAATGGCCATTCTTTGAATCAATGTAGAGTCACTTGTAATTTATCCCAGTACCTCTGCATTCGATCTTCTCGGACTTCAAAAGTCCCGTTGACTTGATTTACCACGAGGATGGAATCACATTTAGCCTCTACGACCTCGGCCCCCAAACTTCTAGCTAGTTTGAGACCTGCAATCACGGCCTCATTATTAGTCAATTTTGTAGTTTTAATAGACTGTCTAACTACATTACCTGTGGGCGATTTTAGTACGATGCCCAGTCCGGACCCCTTTGTGTTCGAGGCACCGTCCGTAAAGAGGGTCCAGACTCCCGAAGAGGTACCCGATTTTATCAGTAATTCTTTTTCAATCGCGGGTACGAAGGCCGACGTAAAGTTAGCCACAAAGTCCGCTAAGATTTGAGATTTGATAACAGTTCGAGGTCGATACTCGATATCGTACCCGCCGATATATATAGCCCATTTGGCCAATCGACCTGAAAGCTCAGGTTTGTGTAAAATATTTTGTAAAGGATAAGTTGTTACATCATGTATCAGATGGTACTGAAAATATGGTTTTAGTTTCCTAGAGGCACTTATTAAAGCAAGCGCTAATTTTTCTAAGTGTGGATATCTAGTTTCGGCCTCACCTAAAGTTCGACTGACATAATAAACAGGGAATTGCGTACCTCGTTCTTCTCGAATTAGGACTCCACTTACCACTATCTCTGAGACAGCTAGATACATATAAAGCTGTTCGTCTGCCTTCGGGGTATGAAGCAATGGAGGGCTCGATAAATACCCTTTTAGCTCTTCCAAAGCCTGCTGACATTCCAGAGTCCATGAAAAATTTCTTTTCTTTTTAAGCAAAGAGAAAAATCGGTGGCTCCTATCCGAGGATCTCGAAATGAATCGTCCCAGGACGGCTATCCATCCCGTTATCCTTTGCACGACCTTTACATTATCTACCACCGTGATGTCCTCGATTTCTTTAATTTTATCAGGGTTAATCTCGATTCCTCGATTGGACACCATGAAATCGAGAAACTTGCCTGAGCCAACCCCGAAAGTATATTTTTCGGGATTGAGCTTCATATTGTACTCCCTTAGTATGTCGAAAGTTTCCCGCAAATGATTTAAATGGTCCTCTACTCGCAGGGATTTAACTAACATGTCATCAATATAAACCTCCATTGATTTTCCTATTTGCTTTTTGAATATTTTGTTTACTAGGCGTTGATAAGTTGCATCAACAGTTTTTAGGCCGAATGACATTACATTATAACAGTAAGTTCCGCACTTAGTGATAAATGAGGTCTTTTCCTGATCCTTCGGGTTCATATGTATTTGGTTGTACCCAGAATAGGCATCAATAAAGCTGAGACTCTCGTGGTCGGCTGTGGCGTCGATCATACGATCGATATTAGGCAAAGGAAAAGAATCCTTAGGGCATGCTTTATTCAGGTCTTTATAATCTATACACATTCTAAGCTTGTTCCTCGTTTTAGGGACTACCACCACATTTGGTAGCCACTCGGGGTATTTTACTTCCGAATGGACCCTATTTTAAGAAGTTTGGTTACCTCGTCTTTGATGAAGGCATGTTTGACCTCGGACTGGGGCCTTCTTTTTTGTTTTACCGGGTGGAACTTTGGGTCCAAGCTTAGCTTATGAGTGGTGATTTCTGGTGGGATCCCTGTCATGTCAAGATGGGACCAAGTGAAACAGTCTATGTTAGCTATAAGAAATTGAATAAGCTTTCTCCTGAGCTCGGGATCTAACCTCGTGCCCAGGTATCCTTTCGTTCGGGCAAATATTCGATAAGTATTACTTGCTCCAGTTCTTCGACCGTTGATTGGGTAGTGTCAGAATCATCGGGGACCACGAATGATCGAGGGACCCCATGTTCATCATCTTCGTCAGTCTTCTGATTCTCTAATTGGGTCGAAGCTGATATTTGTGATTGCTATTTGGTATTCCGTTCCTCCTTCGAACCCGATCCTTTTGCTGATGATAATGATGATATCGGAATCACTTCATTGATGACAAACATTTCTTTTGCGGTCGGTTGCTCCCCGTATACCGTTTTGATTCCCTCCAATGTTGGGAACTTCAAAACCTGATGGAGGGTTGAGGGTACAACCCTCATATTATGGATCCACGGTCTTTCGAACAGGGTGTTGTATCTCATATCGCCTTCAATCACGTGGAACTTCGTTTCTTGGATGGTCCCGACCATGTTAACTGGCAGGATTATTTTGCCCTTAGTAGTTTCACATGCCATATTGAATCCGTTTAGTACCAAGGTTGCGGGCACGACCAGGTCCTGTAGACCGAGTTACTCTACGACCCTCGATCGAATGATGTTGGCCGAACTATCTGGATCAATTAACACACGTTTAACTTGAGTTTTATTCATAAGTACAGATATTACTAGTGCATCGTTATGTGGTTGCATGATTCCTTCTGCGTCTTCGTTATTCAAGGACAAGGTTCTTTCAGGGGTGTAATCCTGAGTCCGGGATCGCTTTTCTCTTACAATCGACATCTTAGTGCGTTTAAGCACCGGCCCCTGGGGGGGTATCGATCCCACCCATGATCATGTGGATGATGTGTTGTGGCTCTTCTTGATCGTTTTGTATATTGAAATCCCTGTTTTTGAAATGGTTTTTGGCCCTGTCGCTTACAATTTCTCGAAGGTGCCCTTTATTGAATAATCGAGCTACCTCCTCTCTCAGTTGCCTGCAATCTTCCATTATGTGGCCATGAGTTCCATGATATTCGCACATTTGATTGGGATTCCTCTAGGCAGGATCAGTCTGCAGAGGTTGAGGCCATTTAATATCTTTGATGCGTCCGATAGCCGACACGATGGCGGATGCATCGATGCTGAAGTTATACTCTGATTACCGTGGTGCTTCCTTAGGTCCGGTATGCCTATCGAACCCATTCTTGTTCATCAGCCCCTAAGACACTTGGCCTCGATCATTAATCCTTTTGCCTCGTACGGGGTTACTTGAAGGTTCGCTACCCCTACGATCTCCGTTATACGACCGATATCGATCCTTGTTTGACCTTGGTTCTAGGTCGATATCCCTTTTAATAACGGACCTAGACCCCAACTGGTTGTCTTCAACTCTGATCTTCAATTGATATCGATTGTGTACATCGGCCTAAGTGATATCTGGGTACTCGATCAAATTCTGCTTCAAATGTCGTGAAGTCATCGAGCTCCGCTCGTTCAGTCCTTGAGTAAAAGCTTGTACAACCTAATCGTTAGTGACCGGTGGTAGATCCATTCGTTCCATTTGGAAACGAGATATGAACTCTCTTAGCATCTCGTTGTCCTTCTGCCTTACCTTGAAAAGGTCCGACTTTCTGGTCTCGACCTTTATGGTTCTGGCGTATGCTTTTACGAAAGAATCTACAAGCATAGCAAAAGAATCGATAGAGTTAGACGGTAAATTATGATACCATATCATTGCTCCCTTTGACAGGGTTTCACCGAATGTTTTCAATAATACAGATTCGATCTCATCGTCCTCTAGATCGTTCCTTTTAATGGCACATGTGTAAGAGGTGATATATTCGTTGGGGTCGGTCAATCCATTATATTTAGGAATTTCGGGCATGCAAAACTTCTTTGGGATTGGTTTAGGAGTCGCGCTCGGGGGGAAAGGCTTTTCTACAAAGTTTTTGGAATCTAAGCCCTTCAATATTGGCGGTTCCCCTGGGATCTGATCAACCCTGGAGTTATACGTTTCCACTTTTTTGTCGTTTTCTTCGATCCTCCTTTCTCCTGACTCTATTCGTTTTGTCAGTTCTTCGAACATCTTAACAATTTCGAGATTAGTCCCCAATTCTTGCTCATTTGACCTTACTATAGCTGGCCCCATTTTGTGGGTGACTTCTTGGGGTGGACTGGGCTCGAGTCTGGTCGGTTCCTGGGTTTGGCTTTGCAACTGGGCTATTGCTACTTGTTGAGCTTGCAACATATCGAAAATCATATGCAAGCTGATTTCGTTTTCCTCAGCATTTTGGGTATTTCGGGTTGCAGACCGAGTTCCCCCATGAATGCTATTTTCAGGGTCGGAACGTTGGTTCGCCTCGATGGCCGCATGTAAATTTACGTCTATTGGATCTTCGACCCAAGCTCCAATGGGATCGACGAGTGGCCTTCCACCCCGGGGGTTAAGTTGTTGTTCTAATATTGAAGGCCAACTTCATTGTTGTAGGTAGGGCCATTAATTGAGAATTCGTTGTTTTCAACCTGAAATCAAAGATACTTCCAAGAGCAAGTGTAATATGGTGTGTTTTGCAGAGATTCGTACCAAATAACCACTGTTATCCTTAGCCCCACGGTGGGCGCCAAACTGTTTACCCGAAAAACGGATAGAGTTGAATTTATATGTAGTTTTAAGGATACGTGGTATAACTTGGCACAAATCGGAAAGTAAGTAGAAATATATTGAGTATTTACTGTATAAAGAATGAAATACAAACCAAACCGAGTGGAAAACGATTTATAAACAAGCAAGACGAATCAATATACAAAACCCAAAAAAGGATAATCTCTATATGAATATCAGTATGCTTTTCTCTATGAATATCAATAATATAAGAGTGTATGAATGTCTTAATGTTGGATCCCTGTACAGAAATAGTAGCTATCCCTCTTATAGTGGAGGAATCATACTTTAGATATAATTAAAAATATATAGTGGGGATCCCATGATAGATTAGCTTTTCTCTAATTCCCGCAGAGATTCTCTCCCTTAGTGCGGCTGTAACGGCTCTTGTCTCTTGGCTCGATCTTGGTCGGATTTGGTATTGGTCGATTTCCAGATTTAGAGCTCGATATTAACTCGAGCTCGATATTGACTCGAGCTCGATATTGACTCGGGTCTCGGTATCGAATCGGGCTTTATATTGGCCGGTTTCTGGTTCTTAAGCTCGATGACACCGCTTCGCTTCATAGTTCGATTTGGACTCGAGCTCGGTAATGACTTCGAGCTCGGTATTTGATCGGTCCCAGAAATTTGAGCTTGGTAACCTGGATTCATATCTCATCTCGATATTATGAAGATGACCTTCGGTCTATTATGTTCCAATCTTGACTAATCATACGAAGGTCGAAACCGATTTTGACCGTATACAGGAACCTTGACATGAAAGAAACAGTAGTACAAAATAATGAGTATCCAAATACTTGAGAAATCCGAATCCTAAAACCAATAGGATTTGGTCTATTCTTTATTACTTCAAAAGGAAGCTCACTTGCCCTTAAACTCCTACCAATCAATTAGTCTTAGCGCTTCAAGAATTAAGAAAGAAACGATGCCTCACGTTCTTGATCATTACGACTGGGACATCCGCTCCGACTACACCGTTCTTACACCTTCGCAGCTTTCCTCTCGCGGGGATCCTGACAAAACAAACAAATAGGATTTTAAGGTTCGATTCTATAATCACTGATCTCAACAACTCCGCAAATCCGTTTTTCTGATATCTTGGGATGCCGGAAGAGCGTCAAGTTAATCTTGTTTATGATATTATATCTTTCTTTGCTGATGGATTGGCCATGGATATTTCTAATGCTGCAGGTGAAACAATGTTTCCTATTGTGGTTTCTATTGATATTAATTCTGATGCTTATTGTTGCTCTCAAACGCACACGCAAGTATACGTGATCGGGAAGTAATATAGGATTGTAAGTCCAGATATCGTACCCACAAAGACTTGTGATTAACCATCAATTAAATTAAATTAAACAATTAATCTATTCAAGCGAATCATAAAGTATGAATATTTAACTAAAATTTAATCTTAGAGTAACAAATTAAGAGATTAAAGAAAACAACGACAAGCTTAAAGACGAATTCAATGAAAGTGAATATTCTAGAGCTATGGGTTAGCTAACAATTCCGTTGAGTTTTTCACTTAAATCATCTAATTAATTTATCTGGTCTATTGGTTGACAAGGTTAATATTGCTCGTAGCCTTCTCCCGAAGTACTACTCGCCTATTCAAGCTAATCTAACGCCTATATTCCTATGGAATTAGAATTAACAAGAACGCATTAGTAATTCCTGAATAGTAACCAAGCAAGGCGATTAGGTATATTACTATCCTAACCGCAAATCCGCCCCCCCTCCCCAGAGTTAAGATCTTTCTCTACTCAATCTTATATGCAATCTAGAACTCCCTCTCCCGAGTTCAATCCTAGATTCTTAGATAGTATTCAATTGGTGATCAAGCAATCAAATAATTAAGTGCAAGATTGAATAAATAAACCAATATGATAAACTAATAAGAACAATTCAAGCTTCAAACTACAAAGTTCATGCAGTACCCAAAACTCTAGAACTAATAAACTATGAGATTAAAAGAAGAGAAGAGAAAAAAAACTAGTTAGAAGCCTCCTCCAAGCCTGATGTTCTTGCCTCCGGTCGCAAAACTCCCTTAAAAATGATGTTTAATGACTATTTATATGTGTAGAAAAAAAACCTACTCGAAATAACCAAGTCCAAACCAAATAGGATACAAAATAGACTTTAAAAATTCGAAAACCCGCTCGCTACAAGGCGAGGCAAAACACACTGTTCACCTCGCTTCACACTATGCGACGCGACCTCCATAGCGAGCAGCAAAGCTTGCGTCGCTCACTTCTTTAATTCAATTCTCATTTTCTGATTTCTCATAGAGTTACTGCTAGCTGCCTAACTCCTCCATTTCTTTTCCTTTCTTTTTCAAATTGTTTCTCTTCTTTGTTTTGTTTTCTTTTATAATGTTAAACTTTTAATCCTTATATATCCAATAATTAAATAATTATAGCTCCATTCTTGTAATGTATAAAATACACATAAAATCTCTACTTTGCTCCTAATTTCGTCTTCAACGTACCTACACATAAAATGGACTCAATTAAGCACAAATATAGTATAATTTGGCATTACAGCCCCAAAATGCAAGATAAGTAATGCACTAAAAATATATAATTATAGCCAAACTTCACTACCCACACTTAAACGTTACTCGTCCTCGAGCAATCAAACTACACTTTATATAGATACGACCTTTTTAAACTCTTCTCCTAACTCATCACACCAAGAATCTTTAAAATATACTAAGCACAAGAGTGTAACATCTTCACCTCAAGATTTGACTTGCAAGTACCATGCATTATTCACAACTCGCTCACTTACTCTAACATAGAGGTCAATGACATTACCTTTCCTTCATGAATCAAGTGCCCTCACACAACAAAAGAGATTAGTTCCACACACAATAAAATTTAAGAATAATTAGGAACTCAAGATAGAAAAATCCACTCACTCTCAGAAATAACATTCATATGCCACAAAAGATGCACCATAGGCTTGCCCGTGGTGTACTACTCTACTAATCGAGCTCATTCAGTCTAGGATCAAGTGAGACTTTAATTGGTTGTAATGTAGGCTGCGGGCCGGGTAGGATACAATTGGATATAAGAGTGACTACACCTCCCTAAGCACTTTAATACATACACTTTTACATTTTAACCCCACACTTATGTCAAACCATAACTCTACCTTCATAACAATGTATATTAACTCCATACTTTTTTAAGTAGAATTACATCAAGAGTCATCACTATCAAGGAATATTTTTCACAGCAATTCAACTATTTATTTCCTTTCTTTCTTTTTCAACTCAAGTGGCTTTTATTTTTTTTCAAAACAATGCACCTTTCTCCTTATTTCATTAGTTCCACTCAAAAGCCAAACCAACCACCCCACACTTTAACTTTTACAAAGTTCATAACAATTCAAGTGCTTATGAGATGTGAAAAGGTTCAAATAGATGATTATTTCATACAATGGGTAAGGCTTGTAATGTGGTTGCCAAAGAAACAGAATTACAAGCTCAAATGGGTTAACTACGATACATAACAATTAGACGGGTAAACTATATATATCTGGCTCAACAAAGAAACACCTATATCACTTCCAAGACTGAACAAAATTACTATTTCGCTTTGCAAACATACGGAGCAAGTTCTAGACATCAAATGCAATGCACAGAATTACACATAAACCTCACACACACAGGGCACATAACTCACTCATGATTGGACTCATCAAGATATTTTAGTCAAAGCAGTTAAGCAAAGTTAAGATCATACGATTTAAGGTACTTATACCAGAGTCAAAAACTGAGCATAAGCGTCACAATCAAAGTACTCACTATTTTCAAGGCATAACAAAGTCAAGAGATATTGTTTTAATTTAATTCATCTCACAGTGGCTCCTACTCCTAAAACAAATAAAATTAACTACACCCGGTTCAAATAAAACCCTTGGAAAAGAACCGTGGTACAAAGAAAAATCAAGGGGGAATTATTACACTACCTAACAAAAGAAAATCTTTTTGTCTTTTTTCTTTCAATTTAAATCCCTCAAGACACCTGTCGAATGCGATCCATCGTCGGGAGAAGTCACATTTTTCTTCCTTTTTCATTTTTTTATTTTACTACAACTAAGTTAAGATAGCACAGAATATCACCCAAATAATCTCCTCACCCCACACTTAAAATTGTGCAATGTCCTCAATGCACACTATAAATAATAAGAGGGTAAAAGAGACTCCTTGGTAGGCCAAAGGCCGAAGAAGTAGCAACTCACGGGATACTCAGACTTCTCCCAGGTATGATTCTTTGTGTGGGTACCTCACACTTAGTTTCAACCACCTGCTCGCTTTTGCACTCGCCCATTGGCTTTGACTCCATGCTACTACTCCTACAAACACAAAAATAATACTACAAAAAATAACACAATAAAAAAATAAACAAAAAGAAAAAGAAAAATATAGAATTAGGTTGCCTCCCAACAAGCGCTTGATTTAACGTCGCGGCACGACGCCATCACTTTTATCACTTTTCCTTCCACTTTGAGGATATGAATTGCACCCCTAATTTTGCATCCATTTTTTGTCACGTTCATGGGATGGTGGTGTGAAAATAAAGGAACCAAGCAATAGGTATCGCATCTTGCACTTCTTGGCCTTTAAGTGAGGGATGTCGTTTTGTCTCCTTGGTATGGCAAATTTCAGAATATAAGGATCTTGTTCTTCATCTATACATCTCTCCAAAGACTCGATCTCCATGTCTCTATCCAAACATAATGTAGAAAAATGATTAAAATGAGGACCAACACGCCCCAACTCCAAAACTATATTATTTTTGATATCCTCAATAATATATACTTCCTCAACCTTAGCATCATCCACAAGAACGTGGTCTAATGATTTGTATTCTCGTTTCAGCTCCTCAATTTGGCCTAGAAGATCTTTTTCAACTTCACACAACTCATCACTAAATTGTTGGGCGTTACACGCATCAACCTTTGCACTCAATTGAGCCTCCAAGTCGCGAATAGATTTGCCAAATTGGTCGATCTCTTGTCCGAGTTCAGCTCTTCCTTCTATAAAGTGTTGCATCTCATTCGTAATTTTCTCACGGAAACCTCCATATTCCTCTAATAATTTTATGTGCATATCAAGAATGCGAACATCATATTCTACATCATCCAATTCGTTACTCCTGTCAAGCTCACAAGAATTATTAGAATCAACATAAGAAGGGATTGGAGTAGGATAATAACACTTAGGATAATTATTCCAATTACCACCACAAATAGTACATGATTGAGATGGTGCACACAACTCAGTCCTGAGAATATTTTTACAATATTGCCACAAGTGGGGTCCTTTACAATATGGACAAGGATCACAAAAACAAGAATACTTATTATCCCACCACTTTTCGTTCAAAGATATCATATAAAAAATGTATTACTAACTACACTAAACTAAAATTAAAAACTTAAATAGATAAAAAGTAAAAATCTAATCTAGTAGAATAGTTAATTTCTAAGTTCCCGGCAATGACGCCAAAAATTTGTTGCTCCCAAACGCACATGCAAGTATACATGGTCGATAAGTAATATAGGATTGTAAGTCTAGATATCGTACCCACAGGAACTTGTGATTAACTATCAACTAAATTAAACCAATCAATTAATCTATTCAAGCGAATCATAAAGTATGGATATTTAACTAAAATTTAATCTAGAGTAATAAATTAAGAGATTAAAGAAAACAACGACAAGCTTAAAGACGAATTCAATGTAAGTGAATATTCTAGAGTTATGGGTTAGCTAATAATTCCGTTGAGTTTTTCACTTAAATCGTCTAATTAATTTATCTGGTCTATTGGTTGACAAGGTTAATATTGCTCGTAGCCTTCTCCCGAAGTACTACTCGCCTATTCAAGCTAATCTAACGCCTATATTCCTATGGAATTAGAATTAACAAGAACGCATTAGTAATTCCTGAATAGTAACCAAGCAAGGCGATTAGGTATATTACTATCCTAACCGCAAATCCGCCCCCCCTCCCCAGAGTTAAGATCTTTCTCTACTCAATCTTATATGCAATCTAGAACTCCCTCTCCCGAGTTCAATCCTAGATTCTTAGATAGTATTCAATTGGTGATCAAGCAATCAAATAATTAAGCACAAGATTGAATAAATAAATCAATATGATAAACTAATAAGAACAATTCAAACTTCAAAGTACGACGTTCATGCATCACCCAAAACTCTAGAACTAATAAATTATGAGATTAAAAGAAGAGAAGAGAAGAAAAACTAGTTAGAAGCCTCCTCCAAGCCTGATGTTCTTGCCTCCGATCACAAAACTCCCTTAAAAATGATGTTTAATGACTATTTATATGTGTAGAGAAACGACCTAAACGAAATAATCAAATAGGAGACAAAATAGGCTTTAAAAATTCGAAAACCCGCTCGCTACAAGCCTCGCCTTGCGAGGCAAAACGCACGGTTCACGTCGCTACACACTGTGCGACGCGATCTCCATAGCGAGCAGCAAAGCTTGCGTCCCTCACTTCTTTAATTCAATTCTCATTTTCTGATTTCTCAATGAGTTAGTGCTAGCTGCCTAACACCTCCATTTCTTTTCCTTTCTTTTTCAAATTGTTTCTCTTCTTTGTTTTTCTTTCCTTTATAATGTTAAACTTTTAATCCTTATATATTTAATAATCACATAATCATAACTCCATTCTTATAGTGTATAAAATACACATAAAATCTCTACTTTGCTCCCAATTTCGTCTTTAACGTACCTACACATAAAATAGACCCAATTAAGCACAAATATAATATAGTTTAGCATTAAAGCCCCAAAATGTAAGATAAATAATGCACTAAAAATATGTAATTATAGCCAAACATCACTTATGTTGATGATTTTCAGGCAGTGTCCTATTTGCTTAGACAAACTTTCAATTGAGGAAGAAATAACATACATGCCCTGTTCTCATTTTTGTCACTCCAATTGCCTGCTCAAGTGATTCCAAAAGAATGCTTCTTGCCCTTTCTTTCGTTTCCACTGCTAACTATATTCAGCCAAATTTAGGATTTAACGTTCAAACTTTTAGGTTTCTTAACATTGAACTTATTGTATTTTTGTAAATTTTTAGATTTAAAATTTTATATTTGTTTAAAATATTAAGTTCAATCAATCAGTTTTGCACAAAAGCTACATCTCACACAAGTGCATTTATAAGGTCCTTGAAATACTTGGGCTTCTTAAATTTCAAGATTTTAGTTTCTTGAATTCTGTAGTTTTCAAGGGTTTAAGAATTGTGTGTACTGGTTGCTACCGCATTGTCCTAATGATCAGGTTGGTGAACTTTTTTTGACGAATTAAAAGATATGTTACTGTTAAACATTCGTTAATTGATAAACTGCTTTAATTTCGAACAGAATTATACATCTTGTTTGATTTATGTGTTTAGAAAGATGCCGGCTTCAACGTTTTGTTCCCCTATCATTCCCGTAATAAAGTCATACATTCAAATTAAATTGTTAATTATGCTTGGAATTAAGAAGCGATTGTGTTTACCCTTAAAATCGTATAACAATTAAATTTGTAAGTGGTTTTAAGAATACATGATTTCACTTGGCACAAACTGAGAAATATGAAAATTGAAGTTAGAAATTAACTGTAAAATAAAGCAAACCGATATATTATACAACTTTGGCCCTTGAGCTAGGTTGCCCTCGTACCAACTAAGTGTATTATTGAAGAGTAAGAACTGAACTACTGAATAAGAGAGCATAAGAGAAAAAACGTAATATATTGCTTTGTTATGCGTGAATCTGTCCTTACAAAATGATTGGAACCCCCTTTATATAGTAGAGGAGTTTTACATATGGTACAATTCTAAATACAGAAGGAAATCTTCTGATTGGCTAATCAACCGGTCTTGACTTGATACATGCCGCGATTTTTACCACAATCCTCGCCCGGTCACGAATTCCTCGGCTTTCTGTTATTCGACTTAGCAGGCTTCCTTCGATCTCGCTAGATCTCTATCCTTCTCGATCTCGACCTTAGCTGGTCTCAATCCCGATCGATCCTTGA
Organism: Nicotiana otophora; assembly: GCA_000715115.1. NCBI lineage: Eukaryota > Viridiplantae > Streptophyta > Magnoliopsida > Solanales > Solanaceae > Nicotiana > Nicotiana otophora. Next base: position 22,026 of record AWOL01S0019729.1, read on the forward strand.
ATCACGAGCTAGGCAAAATTTATTCATGTAACGATCCAATATAACTTGGGATTGAACCTCGGTCTGCCACCCCAGTCTCGATTAACCATACAAAATCGGGCAAGTAGTACCCTCATTTTTTGGAGAGTAATGACAAGAAACGATTTGAGCCTTCGATCATGACGTAATCGTCGTGACATAAGCAGTAGAAGTGATCGAAACGTCTCATCGATATAGTTTTCCAGGTATTTAATGCGCGTCAGTCGACGATCGGCCACTACTAGTTTTGAACCGTCGTTGTGAAACCGATAAATAACCCCCTTCTTCATTATTTCAAACTTTGCTTTCAAATCTTTTTCATTCCAATCTCCATAGTTCTTTGCCTTCTTCAAAGCTTCCCATCTTCAGATCTTTGAGTTTCTTTGCTTGTTCTTCCTAAAACACCAAATACTTCAGTTTCCATTCTTCTTTGCCCACAAAAACTAAAGGCCAAAACATCTAAAACTGTTTCGCAGAAAGAGGTTGATTCCTCATCTCGGCCGGCCGGCGAGAAACCAGTGGTGGAGTCACATCCTGAAGAACTTATTCCCGGGGTGTGTGTCATAGATTCCGACTTTAAGGTCGAGAAACCCTCATCGGTTCCTAGTCAATGCGAGCCGATATCGAGATATATATGCTCGATACAAAAAATTCTCCTCGACCAGGTGAAGAAAGATTGCAACTGGGTAAACAAAGAGGTTGTGATACCGGCACCAAAAGAAGCGATCACCACCCACGTGGAAGGGTTCCTGAGTGTTTACACTTATCCTTTCACGCTGGGTCCCCTCGATCCGATTATCATAGACTTCTGCAAGAAATACCAGGTGACCCTCGGCCAAATTCACCCCTATACTGCTCCGTTTCTTCGTGAGCAAAATCGACGGGCTTCCCTTCACCCTTGACCACCTCATAAGATTATATAGCCCTCGACTCTATCGAGGTGGACTGATAAAGCTTCAATGCCAGGCCACCAAAGCTCTTATGTCGAGTATAGATGAAGACAAAGATCGGGGCTGGATGGGCCGGTTCGTTCGGGTGAAGACCACGAACCTAATCCCAACTGAGAGCATGCCATTTCCTGAAAAATAAAATATGAAACGTAAGTATGATTCCGTCTTTAATTTCTGTTCATTGTTTTTACTTCTTTATCCTTTCTTATCAGTGTTTTTATCGATGCAGCCATTGCTTGGATGCCGGGTACGGTTCCCCACCTCGAGAACTGGGTTATGAGTTTGGTTTCGACGTCAATACACGCCGAGCACGCATGGCGTGATTTGTCAATACACGCCGAGCACGCATGGCGTGATTTGTCAAAGGGTCGGTGGGAGGCTCGTACTCATGGTAAGCCTTTTCCTGACTTACCGATTTGTCTATCCTTCAAACATTTTTTCAAACATGAGTTTACTTACTTTCTCCTTTTGTAGGTCTCGTAAAGGACGCGACTATGAGACCCCCGTCCGGTGATGAAGAAGTTTCATCACCTATCTCAAAACCGGCGAAGGAGAATAAGAGGAAAAGGGCCTCGAACTCTGAGGGTCAAAAACCCAAGAAGAGAACAGCCCGTAAACCCAAGGGGAACACAATCCCACTGACTATGGAGTCAGTCTAAAGGCTAAGGGAAGGAGAAGAAGAAGAAAAAGAAGATAATTCTGGATTGGTGACCCGTGCGCGAGCTAGCACCGATATTCGGAGAACTCAGGAACCGGTGGGAATTGATACTACTCTGTCTAGGCACGATGAGGCCGAGGAGGAGACTTCGGTCCAAGTCCCCGAGCCGAGAGGAACCGAAGATGCTTTATCTCGGGGCAAAGAGACCATTGAAGAGGTCGTGGATGGTGGTGCAGAAACCAAGCTCGAGGCTCCCCAAGACGGAGGCGGCGCCCCAAAAGACTCACTTGGGGCAATAGAGATTGGGGATTCCCCCTCGTTTCCTTTATTTTCCGAGTCTGTGATATGTAACGCTCAGGCCGTGGAGACTTGTTACGGGGAAGGATCCCAAGGAGAGGAATATCATTGCCGTGGTTATTTTGTTGGGGTAGAAGATGTCACCGGTCTGAGTGACTTGGAGGTTCCGAAGAAGAGTTCGGGCGAGGCTTTCTCGAGCTTTAAACTGACCAATCAGTTTTCGGCCCCTAGTGCCGATCCCGGATGCCTGGGGTTCTTGCTGCCCCCGTAGGGGTGGATAGCTACCTCCGACGTTTGGTCACGGAAGAAGACCAAGCCTAGATGGACGAGGTGGGAGCGCCTTGTCTTTTCAACAAAGCCCAACAGGCCCTGAACCGGGTAAGTTCATATTTGCTTTGTCAATTTTCATACTTGTACTTTTCTCCCCTTGTATAATTCCTTCTTTCTATTTTTTTAGGCTTCTGTGCTTCATCACAAGGCTTTCTTCCGATCCCGAGGGGAGCTGAACCAGTACGAAGCCGAAAACTGAGAGCTTACTGAGGAGAGAGATGCCTTCAAGCTTCTCAGTGTGTAGAGAGAAGGGGGAGCAAAAGGACTTCGGGCTGAGCTAGAAGTAGCTCATAAAGAACAAGCTGATCTGGCCGAGTAGGTAAAAAGAATCTTTGCAGTTAATGACACTGACTCGGGCATGGTGGCTAACAGTTCGGTCCCACAGGTCCAGCAAAAGCTCGATATGATCGGACAACTTCGTGAGGAAGTGGACGCAGTGAAAGCAGAGGCCGAGGCATGGAAGAAGAACATGGACCGCCTTGCCTTAGAAATGGAAGCTGCCCGAGCTCAACTGGCCTCGGCTGAGACCCAACTTCGAAGCTTGAAAGAGAAGGCCTTGGTGCAAGCCAAGAAAATTGAGGAGTTCCAGTCTCGGTTGGGTTCAACAACTTCCGATCGAGAGAGGCTGGTCACAGAACTTGCAGCGGAGGTTGAAACGACCAATGCTAATGCTGATGCAACGGTGGCCGTTTACCGGTCCGACGCCGAAGTTGCTCAGGTTCAAGTAAAGGAGGTTTTCAAAGCTGCTCAGGCTCGAGCAAACTGGTTGTCGAGCATGCTAAATGCCAGTCTCGAAGGGAGACTCTTGAGGAGATCCATGCTTGTGGCTTCGATCTTACAGTCGAGATCGAGAATGTTAAGGAGCTCGAAGCTGAAGCCAGAGTGTTGGCCTTTCCTGATGATGATGATTCTAGGAGTATGAGCGGATATGAAAGCGGAGAAGGCCTCGATAGTGAAGATGCTTCTCCCGGAGAAGACTAAGTCCTTTAGGATTAGTATTTTTTATGTTTCTTTTAAGATTGTTTCTGTGTTTTGTAGAGAAATTTGATCGGGCCATGTTGCCCTTGTAAATGATTTTTGACATATATATATAAAAACTTTTTTCTTTTCTGCCTTATAAAATTATGAAGTTGTATTCTAAGGTTCGAGGTTTAGACAATTTGATTGAAACCAAACTAGTATAGCCCTTAGGCTTTACGATCGAGTGAGTGCTTGCTCGAACTCGAAGCAAAAACAGCCCTTAGGCTTTTGTATTAGGCCGATATCGACTTTGTAAAAATATTGTTTATGGCTTTCTCCCCTTTTCGGCTTGAAAAAGTTTTTTATCATTTGTATTTGCAAAACTTGTAATGCCTTAGCATGCAATAAGGAACTGTTCAAGAGTTCAAACAATTTTATATTCATTAGAGTTTTCGAGGCTTGATATTATCGAAGCCTTTTATGATTTTTCCGGGGTTAGCCCTTTTAATCGGTTTATGAGGGAATTCGAAAGCCTGTTTTGTTACGAAATTCGGACATCTCCAAACCGTGTTAATTCGGCCGTAGCCTTTTTAGTTCGGGATTTGCCCCTTGGGCTTATTTTCCCGTTTTACTTCGAGCTTGCCCGAAGTTTCAGTCCCCGAGTGGGGTGGCCATGGCCTATAAAATTGAGGGTTGCCTAAAAGGTCTTATGATCTCGGAGTTTTAATAATTCGATCTCGTTTATTTTTCGGATGGCAGTCCCCGAGCATGGGGGTAATTATCCGAACTCTAGTTATGGTCAGCCCTTAAGCCTGTTTACATAATAGATCGAGAGTATGGAATTATAAAGTAGAAAAGTTTTTCTAAGGCATGAGTTATCGGTAAAGAAAAATACTTCTCTTCATAAATGATTATACATGCGTACATGTTCTGTGCCAGGGCTCGAGCAAACTACGCGAGCGCGGTTCATTTGACCATTTGGCCCTTACAATGTTTTCCTATCGAGACCTTGGTGCCATGAAGTAATTTCTTCGCATCAAAGTTGACATTCAATGGAAATGCCCCCCAATATTCGAGGTTGATTGTAAAAAAACCTCGGATACTGTTGAATTGTTCTAAGTTAGCATGATCAATGACTGCCTCATTAAAAACCTTGTCGGAAAACCCATTTGGGACAAAACCGGTCTAAGAGAAAAAGAGTACAATGCGTGCTTTCAAACCTAAAGGCTTCATGTCGAAGAATCCATCACTGTTTCTGGTCGAACACCTGCAAGGGTTAGTTTAAAATATAAATGAAAATGGAAGGGGCCGTACCTTAGCAGTAGTATCATTTTAGGTGCGATACATTTCAATTGCTCAGCAATTGTTCGCTATTCATCGTGCCGAGCTTGTAGAATCCTTTTCTGATGATTTCGAGAACCTGGTACGATCCTTCCCAGTTCGGACCCAGTTTTCCTTCATTTAGATTTTGGGTGTCGAGGGTGACTTTTCTTAGCACTATGTCCCCGATGTTAAAATGTCGAAGATTGGCTCTTCGATTGTAGTACCTTTCGATCCGCTATTTTTGGGCGGCCAATCGGACGAGAGCGGCTTTGCGTCTTTCGTCCAACAATTCTAGGCTCGTATTCATGGTCTCGTTATTCGACTCCTCTGTTTCATATAGAAACCTGATGCTAGGTTCTCCAACCTCGACCGAGATCAGAGCTTCGGTGCCATAAACTAACGAGAACGGTGTTGCTCCGATACTGGATTTCGATGTTGTGCGGTATGCCTATAGAACCTCGGATAGTATTTCTCTCCATTTTCCTTTGGCGTCAGTCAATCTATTCTTAAGATTTTGGATGATGGTTTTGTTGGTCGATTCGGCTTGTCCGTTCCCGCTGGGATGATAAGGTGTTGATAGGATCCTTTTGATCTTGTGATCCTCGAGAAATTTAGTTACTTTGCTGCCGATGAATTATTTTTCATTATCATATACAATCTCGGAGGGCATCCCGAATCGACATATGAAGTGGTCCCAAATGAAGTCTATGACTTCCTTTTCTTTGACTTTCTTAAAAGCCTATGCTTCAACCCATTTAGAGAAATAATCAGTCATAAACAAAATAAACTGAACTTTACCTGGGGCCTACGGGAGAGGGCCAACGATGTCCATTTCCCATTTCATGAAGGGCCATGGGGACATGACCGAGTGGAGTAGTTCCCTAGGTTGATAAATCATGGGCGCATGCCTTTGGCATTTGGCACATTTTCGAACGAACTCCCTTGCATCTTTCCCCATATCGATCCAATAGTACCCAGCTCTGATTACTTTGTGGACCAGCGATTCGGCACCAGAATGATTTCCATAAGTGCCCCCGTTAATTTCTCGTAGGATGTAGTCGGTATCTCTCGGTCCCAAAGATATTGCCAACGGTCCATCGAACGTCCTTCTAAACAACGTTACGTCTTCGGACAAAGTGAATTATGCTGCCTTTGTGCGCAAAGCTCTTGACTCCTTTGGATCTGATGGAAGTTTCCCGTTCTTTAAGTACTCTATGTACTTGTTTCCCCAATCCCAGGTTAAACTTGTGAAGTTTATCTCGGCATGACCTTCCTCGATTACCGATCTCATGAGTTGTACAACAGTCCCCGAGTTGAGTTTGTCATCTTCGACCGATGAACTTAAGTCTGTAAAAGCGCCGGCCTCGCTGTTCTGTTCTCGAGGTACATATTGCAAGGTTCATTCCCTATATCGATGTAGAATCACTTGTAGTTTATCCAAGTACCTCTGCATTCAGTCTTCTCGGACTTCAAAAGTCCCATTAACTTGGTTTATCACGAGGAGGGAATCACACTTAGCCTCTATGACCTCCGATCCCTAGCTTCTAGCTAGTTCGAGACCTGCAATCATGTCCTCATACTCGGCCTCATTGTTAGTCAATTTTGTAGTTCTGATAGACTGTCTAACTACATTACTTGTGGGTGATTTTAGTACGATTCCTAATCCGGACCCCTTCGCATTCGAAGCCCGTAAAGAGGGTCCAAACTCCCGAAGAAGTACCCAATTTTATCAGTAGTTCATTTTCAACCTCGAGTACGAGGGTCGACGTAAAGCCAGCCATGAAGTCCGCCAAGATTTGAGACTTGATGGCGGTTCGGGGTCGATACGTAATATCGTACCCACTGATTGTTACAGTTCATTTGGCCAATCGACCCGAAAGCTCGGGTTTGTGCAAAATATTTCAAAGAGGATAAGTTGTTACAACACATATTGGATGACATTGGAAATATGGTTTTAGTTTCCTAGAAGCGCTTATTAAAGCAAATGCTAATTTTTCTAAGTGTGGATATCTAGTTTCGGCCTCACCTAAGGTACGGCTAACATAATAGACAGGGAATTATGTACTTTGTTCTTCTCGGACCAGGACTCCACTTATTGCTATCTCCGAGACTGCCAGGTATAGGTAAAACTGTTCGTCCACTTTCGGGGTGTGAAGCAGCGGCGGGATCGATAAATACCGCTTTAGTTCCTCCAAGGCCTACTGGCATTCCGGAGTCCACGCAAAATTGCTCTTCTTTTTAAGCAGCGAGAAGAATCGGTGGCTCCTATCTGAGGATCTCGAAATGAATCGTCCTAGGGCTGCTATTCACCCCGTCAGCCTCTGCACGGCCTTTACATTATCCACTATCGTGGTATCCTCGATAGCTTTGATTTTATCAGGGTTGATCTCGATTCTCCGATTGGACACCATGAAACTAAGAAACTTGCCCGAGCCAATCCCGAATGCATACTTTTCGGGGTTAAGCTTCATATTGTACTTCCTTAATATATTGAACGTCTCCTGCAAATGCTTTAAATGGTCCTCTGCTCGCAGGGACTTAATTAACATGTCATCAATATAAACTTCGATTTATTTTTCTATTTGTTCTTCGAACATTCGCTTTACTAGGCGTTGATAAGTTGCACCAGCATTTTGTAGATCGAATGACATTACATTATAACGGTAGGTACCGTACTTAGTGATAAATGATGTCTTTTCCTGATCCTCTGGGTTCATCTGTATCTGGTTGTACCCGGAGTAGGCATTGAGAAAACTGAGAGTCTCATGGCCGGCCGTGGCATCGATCATATGATCGATATTAGGCAAAGGAAAAGAATCCTTGGGGCATGCTTTTTTCAGGTCTTTATAATCTACACACATTCTAAGTTTGTTTCCCTTCTTAGGGACTACCACTACGTTTGCTAACCATTTGGATACTTTACTTCCCTAATGGATCCTATTTTGAGAAGTTTGGTTACCTCGTCCTTGATGAAGGCATGTTTGACCTCGGATTGGGGCCTTCATTTTTCCTTCACAGGGCGGAATTTAGGGTCCAGGATCAGTTTGTGAGTGGTGATTTCTGGTGGGATCCCTATCATAGCGAGGTGGGACCAAGCAAAGCAATCCATGTTAGCTTTAAGGAAATGAATAAGTTTTTTCCTGAGCTCGGGGGTTAGCCCCATGCCTAGGTATACCTTTCGTTCGGGCTGATGCTTGGCCAGTGTGACTTGTTCCAGCTCTTCGACCGTTGATTTGGTGGCGTCAGAATCATCGGGAATTATGAAGGATCGAGGGATCAGTAGTCGTCATCCTCGTCGATCCCTTGCTTCTACAATTGGGTCGAGGCCGGTGTCTGTGGTTGCTATTTGGCCTCCTGCTTTCCCTTTGAATCCGATCTCTTCATTGATGAGATTGCCGATACCGGTATCACTTCATTGACTACAAACATCTACTTGGCGATGGGTTGTTCCCCGTACACAGTTTTGACTCCCTCCGAGGTCGGGAACTTCAGAACTTGGTGAAGGGTCGAGGGTACTGCCCTCATGTTATGGATCCAAGGCCTTCCGAGCAGGGCATTGTACCTCATATGACCTTCGATCGCATGAAACTTTGTTTCTTGGATGGTTCCGGCCACGTTCACTAGCAAAGTAATTTCACCTTTGGTGGTTTCGCTTGCCATGTTGAAGCCGTTAAGTACTCGGGCTACAAGCACAATTTGATCTTGTAGGCCGAGCTGTTCTACGACCCACGGTCGAATAATGTTGGCTTGGATCTCCTCTGCATCCTTATCATTGAAAGACAAGGTCCCTTCTGGTACTTAGTCTCGAGTCCGCTTTTCCCTCGTGATCGACACCTTGGTGCGTTTGAATACGGGCCCCTGAGCAATATCGACCCCTCCAACAATCATGTGGATCACGTGATGCGGTTCTTCTTGCTCATTCTGTCTGTTTGAATCTCTGTTCTTGAAGTAGTTTTTAGCCCGATCGCTTAAGAATTCTCGAAGATGCCCTTCATTGAACAGACGGGCTACCTCCTCCCTCAGCTGTCTGCAATCTTCTATTCTATAACCATGGGTGCCATGATATTTGCAGATTTGACTAGGATTTCTCTGGTCCGGATCAGTCTATAGAGGTTGGGGCCACTTGGTGTCTTTGATGCGCCCAATGGCCGATACAATAGCTGATGCATCAATGTTGAAGTTGTATTCCGATGGTGCTTCTTTGCGTTTGACATTTCTGTCGAAACCACTCTTACCCATGAGCCCTCGAGAGCTCTGTCCTTGATCATTTCTTCTATCAATTCGAACGGGGTTGCGTCCAGGCCCGTTGTTTCTCCGATCTCCACCGTATGGATGATATCGATCTCTATTTGACCGTGGTTCCCGGTCAATATCCCTTTTAACTCTGTCGATGGTCCTGTTTTGATAAACGGACCCGGAAGGAGCCCCCAAATGGTCATCCTCGACCCTAATCTTTGACTGGTACCGATTATACATATCGGCCCAGGTTACAACTGGATATTCGATCAAGTTCTGCTTTAACTGTTGTGAGGCTACCGAACTTCGTATGTTTAGGACTTGAGTGAAAGTCTGAACGGCCCAATTGTCGGTGACCGGGGGCAAATCCATACGCTCCATTTGGAATCGAGATACGAACTCTTTGAGCATCTCATTGTTTTTCTGTTTTACTTTGAAGAGGTCCGACTTTCTAGTATCGACCTTTATCGCTCCGGCGTGTGCTTTGACGAAGGAATCTGCGAGCATGGCAAAAGAATCAATGGAGTCAAGTGGCAAATTATGATACCATATCATCGCCCCCTTTGATAAAGTTTCTCCGAATTTCTTCAGCAGTATAGACTCAATCTTATCGTCCTCTAGATCGTTCCTCTTTATTGCGCATGTGTAAGAAGTGACATGCTCGTTGGGGCCGGTAGTTTCATTATACTTGAGAATTTCTGGCATGCAAAATTTCTTCGGAATGGGCTTAGGAGCCACGCTCGGGGGGAGGGGCTTTTGTACGAACTTCTTTGAATCCAAACCCTTTAAAATCGGTGGTTCCCCGGGAATTTGATCAACTCAGAAGTTATATGTTTTCACTTTTTTGTCATTCGCTTCAATCTTCTTCTCCCCCGATTCAATACTCTTTGTCAGCTCCTCGAACATTTTCAAGATAGCGGGGTCGGTCACTGACTCATTCATATTTGACCTCCCCGGCACTGGTTCGGCCCTGTGAACAACTTCCTGTGATGGCTCAGGTTCGACCCTACTCGGTGCGTGGTTCTGATTTTGAAGTTGTGCTATTGGAGCTTTTTGAGCATGCAGTATTTCGAATATTATTCAAAGGCTGATTCCGCCTTCTTCGCCGCCCTGTGCGTTCTGACCGGCTGATCGAACGTCTCTGCGGATGCTATTTTTGGGGTCGACGCTTAGATTTGCATTTAGGGCAAGATGGGAACTGGCGTCGATAAGGTCTGCAACTGGTACTCCCTCGAAGTCAACTGGAAGCACTTCGTGTCCTGGGCGGCTACGTTGTCGTTTTCACCATAAAACCAAGGCCATTGTCGATGTGTGTGGGTACTGCTCGAGAGTTCGACATGCTGATCCTGGAATCAAAAACGCTTACAAGAACAAGTATAAAGCAGTGTATGTTATGAAAATCAGCACCAGGCAATCACTATTATCCTTAGCCCTACGGTGGGCACCAAACTGTTTATCCTTAAAATCGGATAACAATTAAATTTGTAAGTGGTTTTAAGGATATATGATTTCACTTGGCACAAACTTAGAATTATAAAAATTGAAGTTAGAAATTAACTGTAAAATAAAGCAAACCGATATATCATACAACTTTGGCCCTTGAGCTAGGTTGCCCTCGCACCAACTAAGTGTATTATTGAAGAGTAAGAATTCAACTACTGAATAAGAAAGCTTAAGAGATAACGTAATATATTGCTTTGCTATGCGTGAATCTGTCCTTACAAAATGATTGGAAACCCCTTTATATAGTGGATGAGTTCTACATATGGTATAATTCTAAATACAGAAGAAAATCTCCTGATTGGCTAATTAACCAGTCTTGACTTGATACATGCCAAGATCTCCGCCACAATCCTCACCCGGTCACGAATTCCTCGGCTTTCTGTTATTCGACTTAGCAGGCTTCCTTCAATCTCGCTAGATCTCTATCCTTCTCGGTCTCGACCTTAGCTGGTCTCGATCTCGATCGATCCCTGAATCACGAGTTAGGCAATATTTATTCATATAACGATCCAATATAACTTGGGATTGAACCTCGGTCTATCACCCCGGTCTCTATTAATCCCGATTTTGACCGTATACAGATTGGTAGTAAATACTTATTGAAAAATTCTATCAAAGGTCCCAAGAATAATAGGAAGGATCGAGCTGAAGTTGAATAGAATCATTATAAAGTTAATCAATTCAGTAATATGGGATATCAAATGCCCACGTTAACTTTTATCCGTAATAATCCGGCCAATTTTCTTTAGATCGTGAGTTGTTTAACCTGATTCTTTGATTCATTAAATAATTTCATTCACTAAGAATTGATTTTTTAGTTTGGTTTTATATAATTTAGTGATAATTTTACTAGAAATGAACATTATTGCTCCCTACGAGACGGACACTAGACTCGAACTAACGCTATTACTTGCAATAGTCATTGTGTCATATTTGTGATAAAGTAAGAAAAAACAATATGTAGATATAAGAAAATTAAAATACGAACAAATTAAATATATTTTACTTCCTTAGCAAGATATTACAAGCGTAAGTGGAAACAATTTTTAGAAAGACGGTTTTCATGATTATATTAATGTATGTACTATAGAAGACAATTGTGCTAAGGAAAAGCCCAAGTTGTAGAAGGAAAACAATTGATCGATCAAGATTGAAGAGAACTTTTTGAAGGCAATTCTCACACTTAATTGAGAAGTTGTTTTGAGGTTCTTTGGAGTGAATATATATATATATATATATATATATATATATATATATATATATGGTTGATGAGATTATTATACCACTTAAAAATGAAAATAAGGGCACGTCAAGGCATGGGTAAGAATAAAGGGATTGAACACCTTCTTCATCGTTGGAACAAACTCTTGAATATCATATCATACAAATTTACTTACTCCAAGGCTGAATGTGGCCAATGCAAATAATGATCGTTTGATCAAAAGCTGAAAAAAACCAAACTTAAACCTCCCTCTAATACTAAACTGAAAAACAAATGATGAATGATTGCATCAATAGGCAACATTTCAAAGAGGTTATTAGAGCAGCTAAACACTGGAAAGTCATGACAAGCAACGTAATGACAAGCAACGTAACAGTGCCATTAATTAAGGACTCAGAGATTATTAAATTATTACAAACACTAGCCAATATGTATTTCACAAATCTAGTTTCTACTTTATTTGCAAGACATCTGCATTAACAATCAAAGATGGATAAGGACGATGGAACAAAAAGCCAAGTTTGGCTTGCTTGGATCCTTCACTTATTGCTAAAAGATGTGCGGCATTAATTGTTGCCCTCACGCAAAATATGCCTGATTATTGGGATCCCCAACATATTCATTAACATCATGCAATCATTTATTAGAGGTTTAATTATAAACAACATTGTTTATACCATATTATTGAAAAGCAACAATAAGATACTTCAGCTTTCATTTTACGCAAAAATGGATCAGTTCTTTGTGTAAAAATATCATGTTTATACAAAAATAACAAATGTTTGAGATGACATAGCTGTAAACTATTTGGTACGTTGACCCTGGTTTTAGTAGTACTCCTAATGGATGTTTGGATTGCAAATTCAGAATAAACAGAGGTTTCTAGTAATACCAATGTATACGGTAAAAACCTAGTTTGCCCTTCATATGACTAATCGAGATTGGAACATGATGGTCCGAGGTTCATCACTGTAATATCGAGCCATGATGCAAAGTTAGGTTGTCGAGCTCGAGCCCCAGAGACCGATCAAGATCGAGATCGGCCAAGACCGAGCTCGAACCCCAGAGACCGATCAAGATAGGCCAAAACCGATATCGAGCCAAGAAACAAAAAAGCCGTTATAGCCGCAATTGGGAGGAGAATCTCGGCGGAGATCACATCGCAAATCAAGGAGAGACTAATTAATTAATCTATCATGCGATCCCTACTATGTATTTTTAATTATATCCAAAATAGAATTTTCCCACTATATTAAGGGTTGTTATCATTTGTTGAAGGGAGGTCAGATTCATTGATATACATAGAACATAAAGCAAATACTATCCTTTTCTCGCTTTGATATTTAGTCATATTGTTCTTCTATCAATCATTCTCCATTCAATTTAAAGGTGATAAAACTTGAAGGCTTAGGCTAACTAATTCATTCGGTTTACGTTCATTTCTTTTACAGCTAATTTTGATATTCATGTACTTTTTTTTCTTCCAATTTGTACCAAGTTATACCACGTATACGTATCCTTAGAACTATGTATAAATTCAATTGCTATCCGTTTTTCGGGTAAACAGTTTGGCGTCCGCCGTGGGGCTAAGGATAATAATGGTTATTTGATACGAATCTATGTAAAACACACTATTTTATACTTGCTCTTGGAAGTATCTTTAATTTCAGGCTAAAAATGACGAACTCTCAATTAATGACCCTACCTATCGACAACAAATCTGGCCATCAAGGTGAGAAAAAACAACGTGATGCCCGAGGATGAAAGGCCACCCGTTGACCCCGTTGGAACTCGGGCCGTGGATCCAATTGACGTTAATTCGCATGTGGCCATTGAAGCGAACTAACATTCCGGCCCCGAAAATAGTATTCATGGTGAAACTCGATCTGCAGTTTGAAATACCCAAAATGTAGGAGAAGACGAGATCAATCTGCCTATGAATTTCGAAATGTTGCAAGCTCAACAGGTAGTGATAGCTCAGTTGCAGAGCCAAACCTAGGTACCGAGTAGGCCTGATCCCGGTCCACCCCAAGAAGTCAGCCATAGAACGGGGCCAGCTGTAGTAAGGTCAAATGAACAAGAATCAGGGACTAACCCCGAAATTATGAAGATGCTCGAGAAACTGACAAAACGGATAGAGTCAGGAGAAAAGAGGATTGAAGTAAACGACAAGAAAGTAGAAACTTATAACTCCAGGGTTGAACAGATCTCTGGGGCACCACAAATATTGAAGGGTTTGGATTCCAAAAAGTTCGTACAAAAGCCTTTCCCCCCGAGCGCAGCTCCCAAACCGATCCCCAAGAAGTTCCGCATGCCCGAGATTCCTAAATATAATGGAACGACCGACCCCAACGAACATATCACCTCTTACACGTGTGCCATTAAAGGGAACAATCTAGAGGACGACGGGATCGAATCCCTATTATTAAATAAATTCGGAGAAACCCTATCAAAGGGAGGAATGATATGATATCATAATTTACCATCTAACCTATCGATTCGTTTTCCATGCTTGCAGATTCTTTTGTAAAAGCACATGCCAGAGCCATAAAGGTCGAGACCAGGAAGTCGGACCTTTTCAACGTAAGACAAAAAGAGAACGAGATGCTAAGAGAGTTTGTATCTCGTTTCCAAATGGAACGAATGGATCTACCACCGATCACATACGATTGGGCCGTTCAAGCTTTTACCCAAGGACTAAATGAACGAAGCTCAGTGGCTTCACTGCAGTTGAAGCAGAACTTGATTGAGTACCCGGCTATTACCTGGGCTGATGTACATAATCGATATCAATCGAAGATTAGAGTCGAAGACGACCAGTTGAGGGGCCCTTCTGAATCAGTTACCAAAAGGGACATCGACCGAGAACCGAGGTTGAACAGGGACAGATACCAGCCGTATAATAGAGATCGTAGCGGTAGCGGACCAAGACACAACTCCATACGAGGTGAAAGGAGAAGTGATCGAGGCCAAGGGTCTCGAGGGCTCATGATAAAGAATGGCTTCGACAGGCATACCGGACCTAAGGAAGCACCGCGATTGTCAGAGTATAAATTCAACATTGATGCATTCGCCATCGTATCGGCATTCAGACGTATCAAAGATACTAAATGGCCTCGACCTCTGCAGACCAATCCAACCCAGAGAAATCCCAATCAAGTGTGCAAGGCAAGTATCATGGCACTCATGGCCACAGAACGGAAGATTGCAGGTAGCTTAGAGAAGAGGTAGCCCGGTTATTCAATGAAGGGCACCTTCGACAGTTTTAAGTGATCCAGCCAAGAATCGCTTCAAAAATAGAGAATTCAATAGACAAAACGAGCAAGAAGAGCCGTAACACATTATCCACATGATTATCGGAGGGATCGATGCCCCCCCAAGGGCCAGTGTTTAAATGCACTAAGGTGTCGATTTTAAGGGAGAAGCGATCTCGAGCTCAGGATTACATACCAAAAGGAACCTTGTCCTTCAATGACGAAGACGCAAAAGGAATCATGCAGGCCCATAGTGATGCACTGGTAATATATGTACTCATGAATAAGACTCAAGTTAAGCATGTGTTAATTGATATAGGTAGTTCGGCCAACGCCATTCGATCGAGGGTTGTCGAGCAACTCGGTCTACAGGACCAGGTCATGCCCGCGGCCTTGGTACTAAACGGATTCAACATGGCATGTGAAACTACTAAGGGCCAGATAACGCTGCCAGTAAACTTGGTCGGGACCATCCAAGAAATGAAGTTCCACGTGATCGAGGGCGACATGAGGTATAACGCCCTGTTTGGGAGACCGTGGGTCCACAACACGAGAGCAGTACCCTCGACCCTTCACCAGGTTCTAAAATTCCCAACACCAGAGGGAATCAAAACAATCTATGGTGAACAACAAGCAGCAAAGAAAATGTTTGCCGTCGACAAAGTGATTCCGATATCATCACTCTCATCGATAAAGGGGTTAAATTCGAAGGAAAAATAGGATACCAAATAGCAATCACAAACGCCGGCCTCGACCCAACTAGAGAAGGAGGAGACTGACGAGGATGATGATTATAGGATCCCTCAATCCTTCGTAGTCACCGATGATTCTGAAGTTACCAAATCGACGATCGAAAAACTGGAGCAAATCACACTAATCCAACATCTGCCCGAACGAAAGGTATATCTGGGCATGGGGTTAAATCCCCAGCTCATGAAAAAGCTTATTCAATTTCTTATAGCTAACATGGATTGTTTCTCTTGGTCCCATCTTGACATGAAAGGGATCCCACTAGAAATCACCACTCATAGACTCATTTTGGATCCGAAATTCCATCCGATAAAACAAAAAAGAAGGCCCTAGTCCGAGGTCAAACATGCCTTCATCGAGGACGAGGTAACCAAATTTCGCAAAATAGGATCTATTTGAGAAGTAAAGTACCCCGATTGGTTAGCAAACGTAGTGGTAGTCCCTAAGAAGGGAAACAAACTTAAAATGTGTATAGATTATAAAGACCTGAATAAAGCATGCCCCAAGGATTCGTTTCCTTTGCCTAATATCGATCGTATGATCGATGCCACTGCCGGCCACTAGACTCTCAGTTTTCTCGATGACTACTACGGGTACAACCAGATACAGATGAACCCGGAGGATCAGGAAAAAACCTAGTTTATCACCAAATACGGTACCTATTGTTATAATGTAATGCCATTCGGTCTAAAAAATGCTGGTGCCACTTATCAACGCCTAGTAAATCGGATGTTCAAAGATCAAATAGGAAAATTTATGGAAGTTTACATTGATGACATGCTAGTTAAGTCCCTGCGAGCAGAGGACTATTTAAAGTACTTGCAGGAAACTCTCAGTTTATTGAAGAAGTACAATATGAAGCTAAACCCGAAAAAATGTGTATTCGGGGTCGGGTCAGGAAAACTTCCCGGATTCATGGTATCTAACCGAGGAATCGAGATCAATCCCAACAAGATCAAAGCTATCGATGGCATCACGGTGGTAGACAATGTAAAGGCCGTGCAGAGGTTAACCGGGCGCATGACCGCCCTGGGGAGATTCATCTCAATATCCTCCGATAAAGGCCATCGATGTTTCTTGTTGCTAAAAAAGAAAAATAATTTCACATGGACCTCAGAATGCCAGCAGGCCTTGGAAGAGCTTAAACAGTACCTATCGAGCCCACCACTGCTTCACACGCCAAAGGCGGACGAACAACTTTACTTATATTTGGCAGTATCGAAGGTAGCGGTAAGTGGAGTCCTAGTTTGAGAAGAACGAGGTACGCGGTTTCCTATTTGTTATATCAGTCGGATCTTAGGTGAGGCCTAAACTAGATATCTCCACCTAGAAAAATTGGCGCTCGCTTTGATAAGCGCCTCTAGGAAACTAAAACCATACTTTCAATCTCACACCATATGTGTTGTAAAAACTTACCCACTTCGAAATATTTTGCATAAACCCAAACTTTCGGGACGGTTAGCCAAATGGTCCATAGAAATCAACCGGTAAGATATCGAATATCGACCCCGAACAACAATTAAGTCTCACAATTTGGCAGACTTCGTGGCTGACTTCACGCCGGCCCTAGTACCCGAGGTCGAAAGAGAACTATTGATAAATTCGGGTACGTCCTTAGGAATCTGGACCCTCTTCACGGACGGTGCTTCGAACACGGAAGGGTTCGGGCTCGGCATCATACTAAAGCCACCCACAGACAACATAGTTAGACAATCTATTAGAACTGTCAAATTGACTAACAATGAGGCTGAATATGATGCCATGATTACAGGTCTCGAACAAGCCAAAGGCTTGGGAGGGAGGTGATCGAGGCCAAATGCGACTCCCTCCTCGTAGTGAATCAGGTTAACGGAACCTTCGTAGTTAGAGAAAACCGAATGCAAAGATACCTAGATAAGTTACAAGTAGCTTTACACCGATTTAAGGAGTGGACTTTGCAACACGTGCCTCGAGATCAGAATAATAAGGCCGATGCTCTTGCAAACTTAGGGTCATCAATCGATGAAAACAAGCTCGATTCAGGAGCCATCGTGCAACTCATGAGATCAGTAGTCGAAGAAGGTCACGCCGAGATAAATTCTACTAGCTTGGCTTGGGATTGGAGAAACAAGTACATAGAATATTTGAAGATTGGAAAGCTTCCCTAAGATCCGAAATAATCTAGGGTCCTACGCACGAAGGCAGCACGATTAACTTTGACAGAAGATGGGACCTTGATTAGGAGGACGTTCAATGGCCGATTAGCTATATGTCTGGGACCAGGAGACACCGAGTACGTTCTAAGGGAAGTTCACGAAGGTACTTGCGGAAATCACCGTGGTGCTGAATCATTGGTTCAAAAGGTAATTAGAGCCGGCTATTACTGGACCGACATGGAAAAAGATACGAAAGCGTTTGTTAAAAGATGTGACGAATGTCATAAGCATGCACCAATGATTCACCAACTCGGGGAACTATTCCATTCGGTCTTGTCACCATGGCCATTTATGAAATGGGGAATGGACATCGTCGGCCCCCTCCCATTGGCACTAGGTAAAGCTCAATATATTTTATTTATGACTGACTATTTTTCTAAGTGGGTTGAAGCACGGGCTTTTGAGAAAGTTAGGGAGACGGAAGTCATCGACTTCATTTGGGATCACATCATATGTCAATTCGGGATGCCATCCAAAATTGTGTGTGATAACGGGAAATAATTCATCGGCAAAAAAGTAACCAATTTTATCGAAGATCAAAAGAATACTATCAACACCCTATCATCCTAGCGGGAACGGGCAAGCTGAATCAACCAACAAAACCATCATCCAAAATCTTAATAAGAGGTTAACCGAAGCCAAAGAAAAGTGAAAGGAAATCCTACCCGAAGTTCTTTGGGCATATCGCACAACCTTGAAATCCAGTATTGGGGATACCCCATTTTCATTAGTTTATGGTGTCGAAGCTCTAATACCGATCGAAGTCAGAGAGCCGAGTATCCGCTTCCGATATGCAACAAAGGAATCAAATAACGAAGCCATGAATACGAGCCTAGAACTATTGGACGAAAGGCATAAAATTGCCCTCGTCCGATTAGCTGCCCAAAAGCAGCGAATTAAGAGATATTACAATCGAAGAACTAATCTTCGATATTTTAATGTCGGGGATTTAGTGTTAAGAAAAGTCACCGTAATACCCGAAATCCTAATGAAGGAAAATTAAGCCCGAATTGGAAGGACCATACCAAATTCTCAAAATAACCGGAAAGGGATCTTACAAGCTCAGAACAATGAATGGGGAACAACTACCAAGCAATTGGAACGTATCTCGCCTAAAACGATACTACTTCTAAGGTATGCACTCTCTTCATTCCTTTCATATTTTCAGATTGACACATGCAGGTGGTTAACAAGAAACGACAACGGACTTTTTTAGCAAACGACACGAAGTCCTTAGGTCTGAAAGCACGTGTTGCACTCTTTTTTCCTCAAATCGAGTTTTGTCCCAAATGGATTTTTTCGGCAAGGTTTTTAATGAGGCAACAACGAATCGTGCTAACTTAGAATCAAGACCGATTACAAATCGGCATCGGAGATCCATTCGACATTATCCGAGGTTTCTCTACAATCA
>AWOL01S0019729.1:42281-78123 GCA_000715115.1 Nicotiana otophora
GGGGGGTGGGGGTGGGGTGGGGGGGAGCTACCCTCAGATATGCGTTATCTTCGAAGATCAACTCTAGAAACGAAACTACTTCATAAAAGGAGGATCTCGAGAAATAGGATTTATTTTAAGGGTCAAACGGTCAAATCGAATCGTGCCCATATAGATTGCTCGAACCCTCTTTTGCTCGAGAATAAAGAGAAATATGTTCCTTGCAAATATCTTATGCTTTAAAATTAGCAGAATCTTTTTTCCTTCTTTGCAAAGAGCTTCGTACTTCCGAATATAAACAAGCCCAAGGAAAATACTTAACCGGAGTACGAACGACCTCTCTCTCACTCGGGGACTGCCATCTGACCCAAATAGCCCAAAACATCGGGCTTCGGGAGCAAAAAACCTAATAAGCAACGCCCCGATCTCAAAAAGTCATGGCCACCCCACTCGGGGACTACTATCTCGGGCAAGCCCAGATAAGACGGGAAAAATAGGCCCCATGGGTAACTCCCAAACTAAAAGGCTACGACCAATTTAATACGGCTCGGAGACGTCCGAAATCAGTAACATCGAACCCCGATAACGCCTAAACCCAGAAAGGAAATAAAGGCAAGGTTTGTTCGAACCCTTAAACACAATTTTATGCTAAGGCATTTTTGACCTTTGTAAAATACAGAAAAGAAAAGGAAAAGCACAAGAACCAAAAGGGCAAGAAAAGCCTTATATTTATATTCAAAAGTTTTTACAAAAGGCCGAATCGGCCCCAGAAAAAATACAAAAGAAAAACAAGAAACCTAATGTCCTAAGTGGCTTGGTCATCATCGGAGGCTGCGCCCTCGAGATTCTCTTCGTCTTAAGGTTCTCTTGAGCTCTCGGAGTCTTCCTCACGGAAGGCCAGCCTTCGGGCCCTGGCTTCTTCCGCCTTGGCATTTCCAATTTCGGCCACAACATCAAAGCCCTCAGCACTGACCCTCCAAGAGCTTCCCTCCGAGCCTGCCATTTAGCATGTTCGACCATGCTCTTGGCCTTGGCGTGATTGACCTCAACATCTATTCTAAACTGGGCCACTTTAGCATCAGCTCTTTTATTAGCCTAGGCCACCTCAAATCTGGCTACGGCTACTTCAGATCTGGCTACGGCCACCTCGAATCTGGTCACTTCGAGTTCATTGGCCAAGCTTTCCTTATCAGAAGTGGCCAAATCCAACCGATGCTGAAGCTCCTGAATCTTCTCGATCTGCACCGTGGATTTTCTTTTGCAGCCCAAAGCTGGGCCTCAGCCAACTTCAATTGCGCTTGAACAACATCCTTTTTCGAGGCGAGGATGTCCATATTCTTTTTGAATTTTTCCGCCTCGGCCAGTAGCTCATCTACCTACGAATTGAGTCGTCTGATCTGTTCGAGCCTCTGCCGAACCTGCAAAATCGGATCGTTAGTAGTTAACTCCAATTCATCTTCACTATCCTGAAGAATTCAGAATACCTGCTCAGCCATCTCCTCGTGCTCATCCCGAGCCGTTGCCAAATCTGCCTGAAGCTTCTCACTAAGAAGTTTGTAGGAGTCACTATTCTTAGTGAGGTTCCAAACTTCAGCCTCATGCTCCTCTCGAATTCGGAGGAAAGCCTCGTGATGCAACACTAAAGCCTACAAACATGGAAAAAGATGTTAGAATTATCTACAACTCTAAGTGTAAAAGAAACAACAGAGATACCATCGAAGTTACCCGATTCAGAGCATGTTGGGCCGCATTGAAAAGGCAAGCGGGTCCTACTGCATTCATCACGGCTTGATCCTCTTAGGTCACCAAGGACCGAAGGTAACTAGCAATCCCCACGGGAGGAGAGAAAACTCGGCCAACCTCCGGGATGGAGAGTACTATTTTCCGCCTGCAATCGGGATTAACACTCGGGGACGGGAATCGATCCACCAATTTTGGGCCCGGTGAAGATCCGATAGCACCTGACCATGATGTTTTCTTCGGTACCGGTAATCCACCGAACCCGGTAATATCCTCCAAAGTAGAGGACTCGAGCCCATCCAAAAAGCCATGGATATCAATCGACTCCTGAATACCCTCGTAAGATCGACTTTCCAACATGTTCGCCTTATGGGTCATAGCATCCAAAAACTGAGAGGATCCAGTAATATCGACTATCCCGAGCTCGTCCCTCAAAATATCTTCTACTGCCCGAGAAATCTTTCCCTCGGTCTCTCCTTTAACCATCTCAGCTCAAGACGGAATAGTTTCGGCTTTTCCTTGTTCAGGAATTATGGCTAGGGATCCCTTATCTACTTTCGCCGATTCGGAGAATTGTTGTATCACAACATTAGCCCATACACAAGCTAATTCATGTTCTTCTTCTTCGGGCTCATCCCTTAATCGGTGGATCGAGTCAGGAGGCAAGATACCGGAGCCCCCTTGGGCTTGCGAGATTTCTTCGCCGTTTGTTTCTTTTTCGAGACCGGGGAACTCGGAGCATCTTTTCTCTTCTTCTCTTTAACCTGCTTCGGGGCAGGGAACTCTTCATCACCAGATGGGGGCCTCATGGAAACGTCTTTCCCAAGTCCTACAAAGGAAAAAATGGGGGTTAGCAAGTGAAGAAGATCAAACGACAAACAAACTAAGAAAGAGACTTACCATGACTTCGGGCCTCCCATCGACCCTTTGATAGTTCCATCCAAGCGCGCTCGGAGTACGGTCTATGCAGCACCAAACCTTCAACCCATTGTTTAAGTTCCAAAATTGGTTACGGCATCCGAGCCATAGCTGTAACAAGAAAGAAAAAGTGGATCAAGAAAATGAAAGGCAGAGTCACAAATTAAACGCTTGAAGGGAAATAATACTCATGGTTCATATTCCATTTCTCAGGAAACGACATGTCATCGGCACGGATAAAGTCTGAGGTTTTGACTCGAACAAATCGGCCCATCCAACCTCGATCACGAGTATTGTCTATACTCGATAACATCGCTTTGTTGGCTCAACGAGCAAGATTGATTAACCCTCCTCGATATAGTCAGGGACTATAAAGGCGCATAAGGTGATCGAGGGTGAAAAGACAACCCTTGATTTTGCTTGAGAAGAATCGGAGGAGTATCACTATTCTCCAAAGAGCAGGGTGGATCTGGCCAAGGGTCACGTCGTATCTTTTGCAAAAGGTGATGATGACAGGATCTAATGGACCCAACGTCAAAGGATAAGTATAAACGCTTAAGAAACCTTCCACGTGGGTAGTAATTGATTCCTCAGGCGATAGGACTACGACGTGCTTGTCGCCCTAGTTGCATTCCTGTTTTACTTTGTCGATTTCTCGGTGATTGAACACTGGTACCTCGAGATCGGCTCACATCGGCCCGGTACCGAAGAAGGTTTTTCAACCTTAAAATCGATGACCGTTGAGAAACCTACCGAAACAAATTCCTCAGAGCGAGGCTCCGCCGCATCCTCACCGCCGGCGGGTCATGATGAAGAAGCGACCTCTTTTTGCGGCACTGTTTTGGAGGTTTTCGCCATTGATGAACAAAGAAAAATAAAATTAGGGTTGTATGCGATGTAAAATGTATGAAGCAAATGGATTTTCTGAAGAAGATGCAAGAGTAGAGAAGAAGCTTTGGAGTGAAAAGTTTGGATGAGGATGAAAGTTTGAATATTTATAGCCTAGTGATGACGGTTCAGAACCGGTAGTGGCCGACCAACGACTGACAGGTAATTAATGCCTTGGTAACTGGACCGATGGGACGTTTGTTACATACATCATAATCGGGCTTGTCGCTGACATCATCATCCACCAAGTCGGAGTTCGGAAATTCATATTGTTTATCTTCATCTTCTTTTCGAGAAACGAGGGGACTATCTGTATACGGTCAAAATCGAGTTTGCCCTTCGTATGACTAATCGAGATTGGAACATGATGGTCCGAGTTTCATAATTGGAATATCGAGCCATGATGCAAAGTTAGGTTATCGAGCTTGAGCCCTAGAGACCGATCAAGATCGAGATCGGCCAAGACCGAGCTCGAACCCAGAGACCGATCAAGATCGAGATCGGCCAAAATTGAGATCGAGCCAAGAAACAAAAAAGCCGTTATAGCCGCAATTGGGGGGAGAATCTCGGCGGAAATCACGACGCAAATCAAGGAGAGACTAATTAATTAATCTATCATGGGATCCCTACTATGTATTTTTAATTATATGCAAAATAGGATTTTCCCACTATGTTAAGGGTTGTTATCATTTGTAGAAGGGAGGTCAGACTCATTGAGATAGATAGAACATAAAGCAAATACTATCCTTTTCTGGCTTTGATATTTAGTCATATTGTTCTTCTATCAATCATTCTCCATTCAATTTGAAGGTGATAAAACTTGAAGGCTTAGGCTAACTAATTCATTCGGTGTACATTCATTTCTTTTACATCTAATTTCGATATTCATTTACTTGTTTCCCCAATTTGTACCAAGTTATACCACGTATCCTTAGAACTACGTATAAATTCAATTGCTATCCGTTTTTCGGGTAAACAACCAATAAACATTGTTTATATGAAATTGCATATGACAAATCATGACTAAAATGTACTACTTGTTATGAAAATATTATATTGTGGATGTTCATTCATTACTCCGCTATAGATAATCTTCCTGAAAAAGATTATCCATTTAGTACTCTGTTGAAATTTATCTACAAGCAGCTGATGCAACCAGGTTGCAAGCAACTCAATGAAATGATTTGCAGCAGCTTCTTATTAAATAGGCAGGTTGCAAGCAGCTCATGCAGACAACTTACAAGCAGCTGATGCAGGTAGGTTGCAAGCAACTCAATGAAATGATTTGCAGCAGCTTCTTATTAAATAGGCAGGTTGCAAGCAGCTCATGCAGACAACTTACAAGCAGCTGATGCAGGTAGGTTGCAAGCAACTCAATGAAATGATTTGCAGCAGCTTCTTATTAAATAGGCAGGTTGCAAGCAGCTCATGCAGACAACTTACAAGCAGCTGATGCAGGTAGGTTGCAAGCAACTCAATGAAATGATTTGCAGCAGCTTCTTATTAAATAGGCAGGTTGCAAGCAGCTCATGCAGACAACTTACAAGCAGCTGATGCAGGTAGGTTGCAAGCAACTCAATGAAATGATTTGCAGCAGCTTCTTATTAAACAGGTAGGTTGCAAGCAGCTCATGGAGACAGCTTACAAGCAGCTAAAGAAAAGCCTTGCAATTGCTTCCTGAAAAGCCTCGCAACTGTTTCCTTTCTTCTATAAATAGATGACTTTTCAGTTCATTGTGAATATAACTTTGAAAGTTGAATAAAATATCAATCTCCCTCTATACTTGTCTTCAGTTTATTTCTTTTATAGTCTTTATTTTATAACACGTTATCAGCACAAGAATCTGCCATTTTGAGCACTTACATCGAATTTAATTTCTATTTCAGTGTTCATCTCCGATGTAAGGCGACACTCTTATGTCCCTTGTCAGATCTTGTTCATTCCGAGCATCATAAGGCAGATTATATCTTTGAGGTGGTGAGTTTTTCTTCTTGGCAGTAGTGATGTAGATATCACTTACATATGGAGTGGCCAAATTTGCGTAATTTAATTTGAGCCTTTTGCTTATATTTTAATATCTTTATCATCGCTTGCTTGGTTATATGTTACGTATACAATACCTATTTTGGTATTTGTTTTCATCTTTATTATCTTAATAAAGGATTACAAAGTGGATAAAATTGTTAGATCCACTTAAACTCCAGCAGAGTTTGCAAGAAATATACAACTACCAGAAGTGGTTATATTTCGTATATCTCATTGTAATAAAAATTTGTTAACCACCAGAAGTGGTATATGCCTATGACCACCAGAAGTGATAATTTAGGCTTTCTATGGTTACAATTAAAGATAAGCTAGAGAAATATTCTCTATATTACATGCACGCCTCGATTTGCTCCTGAAGTAGTAAATATTTTAAAAGAGGTTGAAACATCACAATTTGATGTGATTAATGCGCGTTCAGATATTTATGTTCGATTTCCTGAAGGATGAGAATTTTTGATAAATATTAACCTATTCCCTGAAGTGAATGTGATAATATTAATAAAGTCGTAAATATGAACGCATTCTTGTTGTAAATATATTACAATTCACCTCTAGAAGAGTTAATATGATTGAGAGAATATATACTCAATATTTCGTATTTTAAATTTGCTCCTGAAGAAGTAACACAATTGAAATTTCCTCCTGAAGTAGGAAAATATTTTGAAGCAGTATCTTTATGTGCTTAAACAAAATAATGAGCTATTCAAAGTTAGTTTTGAAGCACATTTTCATTCCCTGGAGTGAATGAAGAAATACCACAACTCACCTCTTGAAGAGGTAGAATAATATAGGATATAAATATTATTTTTGTAGCATAAAGATCATTGCCACACGTACTTGTTGTACGTAAAATATCTTGGATAATTTTATTAAGTATCATTCTAAGGCAAAAGCATTCTTGTAGAATATTTTCTACTACAACCACATTAATATATTATGGTTAGTTATTGAGTTTCCCGAAGGAAATAACAACTCGTGTATCTTTCCTTAAAAGATACAATGACTATGTGGCTATTGATACAAAATATTCAGATGTTAATGATATTTCTCCTTGAAGAAGATATTTGTCACAAAGTTAGTGGTAGATATATTAAAATTCTTAATTTTCGTCATTTATAATTTTAGAATTAGCTTTATATTGTTCATTTGATTATGATTTTCTCTCATGACACCAGAAGTGTCTGAGCAATATTTGGTAGTACAACAAAAGCTCCTGAAGAGCTAACTGTTTGTCTAGAAGACACATGACACAAGTAGTGTCTGAATAATATTTAATTGTGGACAATAAATGGAAGGCTCCCGAAGAGCTTATTTGTTATTATTGTGGTCAAAACATATGTTATGATAAACCGAAGTTTACTAATACACATGACTATCATACTGAGACTACAATTGATTGAAAGATTGAAAATCTTTATATTTCCACAATCATATGGGGTAAATATGTATGTGAGAAGATACCTGCCTTATTCTTTAAATTTGTACTACATCATGTATCACAATATACCAGAAGTTTACTAATACAAAAGCAGTCACATTAAATTAGAAATTTACTAATATAAAAGTAGCCACAGTAAATCAGAAGTTTATTGATGAAAAAGTTTATGTCATAGTAAACCAGAAGTTTACTTAGACATAGCACATGCCATGATAAACTTGAAGTTTTCATTTGTCATTTTTAAATGAGCTATTTGAGAATTCAGATAAGCATATACTGAAGAACTAGAAGATTCTTCAAGAATTCTCTTGTGTTGCTTGTTCTCATAATAACTTGATTATACCAGCTAAAGTTGGGACAAAAATCCCCAAATTCTGGAATATATAAAAGGTGAATATGGGCCCATTCACCCATCATGTGAACCACTTATAGATGCATATATAAGATGGTTACATATGTGTTTATTGTCAACCTGCAGTTTGGCATTTGAAATTGTCTTTTTCAATTAAGAGCATAATTTTCAGATTATGAAATCAAGATAGTTCATCTTGATGATGTTGGTTTATATCCAAGCTAGTTTAGCATTGAATACCTCCTATTAATGGCTAAACTATTACTTATGAGAACAAAGCCTCATGTATTGGTCTAAGATTTTTTAAATTGCATACAACAGCACTTGTATGCACCAGATCAACAAAATATGATAAGTCCTCCCCTCACAATTGGTTTAGGATCAAAAATCAAATATTTTTACTATCTAATAACTTTTGATGTGTGGTATATGATTAATTTCTCTACCACAATGTACAAAGATACGTTTCCTAAAGAAGATTGGGGATATGAATTATTTTTTCTAACATTTAGGGGATGGAATAAAACAGCTAAAAAATATGCTATATGAATCGAATTATCATTAATATGATCCTCTCTTAGAAGATAATTCAAGTCAAATGCCAAAAATATTTGCTGATCCAAAATTAAATATCATATTTTAGCAGCAAATACTCCTATTAAAATTAAAGTCCTTGAAGGATAAAGTTTATTGTACGCATGAAGCGTGGTAGACCAACCGGTTCCAAAGGTAACAATCCTTGAAAAGAATAGGAGCAAATGATCAAAATGATCATAATAAGGAAGAAATAAACTCTGGAAGAGCCCACGATATAACATTTCATGAAATTCTGGAAGAAGTTTAGGTACCTGAAAATAAAGAAAGTGATGAGATCTCAACAAGTTATGTTGCTTGCGAACTGATACGAAATGATCGTCGATGATAAATTTGATACAATATAGTGCACAATATTGTAAAAGATTGTGAGGATCGGACCTGTAGTCCAGACACCTAAAGATGTCATGGCATTTAAATGTAAGTCATAACCTATATGACTCATTTGATTAATTCTATATGAAGATCCCTTAAGGATTTAAAATGCCTGAAGCAAATTCAAAATCTGGGCGTACGTGGTATAATCGCCTTAGTGAATATTTATTGAAAGAAGGTTACATAAATGATGTTATTTGTCCATGCATTTTTATAAGGAAAATGACATCAGAATTTGTTATACTTATTGTTTATGTTGATGACATAAATCTTGTTGGAACTCCAGAAGAGCTCTAAAAGGTAATTGAATATCTTAAGAATGAATTTGAGATGAAAGATCTTGGAAAGACAAAACTTTGTCTTGGTCTGCAAATTTAACATTTAGCAAATAAAATCTTTATCCATCAATCTGCCTATACATAAAGGGTCTTAAAACGCTTTTACACGGACAAAGCGCACCCATTGAGTACACCAATGATTGTTCGATCACTTGAAGTGAATAAGGACCCATTCCGACCTCCAGAAGAGGATGAGGAACTCCTTGGTCCTGAAACACCCTATCACAATGCAATTGGTGCACTTATGTATCTTGTTAATGCTACAAGGACCGACATAGCAATTTCTGTTAATTTACTAGCAAGATATAGCTCTTCTCCTACACAGAGACATTGGAATGGGATTAAGCATATATTGCGATATTTAAAGGGAACTCTTGATATGGGTTTATTTTATGCTAACAAAGGTAGTGCAGATCTTGTTTGTTATGCAGATGCAGGTTATTTATCTGATTCCCATAAAGCTCGATCTCAAATCGGGTACGTGTTTACATGTGGAAGTACTATCATATCATGGCGCTCCACAAAGTAATATATTATTTCTACTTCTTCAAATCATGATGAGATACTAGCTATTCATGAAGCAAGTAGGGAATGTGTATGGTTGAGATCAGTGATTCATTTCATTCGAGAAAAATGTGACTTGGAATGTGATAAAAGATCCACTATTTTATACGAAGAGAATGCTGCATGCATATCCCAATGCAAGGGAGGCTTTATAAAAGGAGATAGAACGAAGCACATTTCACCAAAATTATTCTACACATATGATCTTCAGAAAAATGGTGACATTGATGTGCAACAAATTCGTTCAAGTGACAATCCGACAGATTTGTTCACTAAGTCTTTGCCAACTTCAACTTTTGAGAAGGTGGTATACAAGATTGGAATGCGGAGACTCAAATGTTTGAAACAAGGTTTTTTATCAGGGGGAGTGAAATACGCACTGTACTCTTTTTTCCTTACTAAGATTTTTTCCCATGGGGTTTTTCTTGTAAGGTTTTTAATGAGGCAGCTAGAAATGCGTATTACTAAATATGTGTACTCTTATTCCTTCACTAGATTTTTTCCCACTGGATTTTTCCTAGTAAGGTTTTAACGAGGCACATTATCTTTTAATGAACATCCAAGGGGGAGTGTTATGAAAATATTATATTGTGGATGTCCATTCATTACTCCGCTATAGATAATCTTCCTGAAGAAGATTATCCATTTAATACTCTGTTGAAGTTTATCTACAAGCAGCTGATGCAGGCAGGTTGCAAGCAACTCAGTGAAATGATTTGCAGCAACTTCTTATTAAACAGGCAGGTTGCAAGCAGCTCATGCAGACAACTTACAAGCAGCTGATGCAGACAGGTTGCAAGCAACTCAATGAAATGATTTGCAGTAGCTTCTTATTAAACAGGCAGGTTACAAGCAACTCATGCATACAACTTACAAGCAGCTAAAGAAAAGTCTTGCAGTTGTTTCCTGAAAAGTCTCGCAGCTGCTTCCTTTCTTATATAAATAGAGGAGTTTTCAGTTCATTATGAATATAACTTTGAAAATTGAATAAAATATCAATCTCCCTCTAAACTTGTCTTCAGTTTATTTCTTTTATAGTTTTTATTTTATAACACTACTTGTTAAAGTGAACATTTTTCATGAGACCATCTGGATAGGACCAATGAGCCGTCGCAGTGCAAAAGCCTGCTAGAAGCAGAACAATTTATTTATTTATTTATATTTTATAGTTCTGAGAACAATTTGTGAAAAAGAAAAGAAAAGAAAAGAAAAAGGTTCAAATATACTTGTAACATTTTAGATTTATTTTATATATCTCTATGTTTACCTTTCAGCTTACTGGAGCCTCACCTGTTATTTTTCGTATCTAGTATGCCTCCAAACCACTAATAGTTTTTGCTGTGAAAAACATTGTCAAGTCATGCAGGGATATATTTGAACTTTTCAATTTTAGACTATTTGGTTGATTGTGATTTTGATTACTGTTGATGGATGTTTGAATTGCAAATTCAAAATATAGCTTTCTATTAATACCAATAGATATTGTTTTTATGAAATTTCATTTGACAAGTAATGACTAAAAATACCTGTAAAAGTGAACATTTTCATCCGAGCACCTGGATACAATCATTAGCCGCTGTGCAAAAGCTTGGCTAGAGCTAGAACAAATATTTTGAAAAGATTTTACACTTATGGGAAGATTTTGAAAAGGAAAGGGAAAATGACGAAACATATTCCTGTCACGACCCGAAATTCTCACCTTCGGACCGTGATGACGCCTAACATTTCACTTGCTAGGCAAACCAACGTTAGAATAATATTAACCAATTTTTAAATAATTTTTAAATTATTAATAATTCAAGAACAAATGCGGAAGCAAGTTTGAACTATAGTGAATAATCCATAAAATAACGGTGTCTAAATAACATCCCAGAATTGGTGTCACAAGTGCACGAGCTTCTAGAATAAATATAAATAAGGTCTGAATAAAATAAAGTTGTCTGAAAATAAACACACAGATAAAATAAAATAGACGGGGACTCCAGAACTGCGGACGTCATGCAGTTATAGCTCAAGTCTCCTCTGGTAGCGGAAATCCGAGCAAGTCTACGGTACGCCACTGGGACCAACTCCAAAATCTGCACGAGAAGTGCAGAGTATAGTATTAGTACAACCGACCCCATGTACTGGTAAGTACTGAGCCTAACCTCGACGAAGTAACGACGAGGCTAAGGCAAGTCATTTATATTACCTGTACGCAATATTAGAAACAACAACAATAATAGAAATAAACCAAGTAACTCATTTATAATACTTGAAGCCAACTCAACAGTCATAACCAATTATCATTTCCATCAATTCAGTTGTAGCGTGCAACCCGCTCTCACAATATATTCACATTCAATTCTGTTGCAGCGTGCAACCCGATCCTCCAATATGGACTCTTAATAAGTCTGTTGCGGCATACAACCCGATCCTCCAATATAGACTTTAATAAATCTGTTGCGGCGTGTAACCCGATCCTCCAATATAGACTTTTAATAAGTCTGTTGCGGCGTGCAACCCTATCCTCCAATATAAACTTTTAATAAGTCTATTGCGGCGTACAACCCGATCCTCCAATATAGACTTTTAATAAGTCTGTTGCGGCGTGCAACCCTATCCTCCAATATAAACTTTTAATAAGTCTATTGCGGCGTACAACCCGATCCTCCAATATAGACTTTTAATAAGTCTGTTGCGGCGTGCAACCCTATCCTCCAATATAAACTTTTAATAAGTCTATTGCGGCGTACAACCCGATCCTCCAATATAGACTTTTAATAAGTCTGTTGCGGCGTGCAACCCGATCCTCCAATATATTAATTTACCAATTCTTATAGAAGGAATTTCCCCAATAAATGCAACAATTAATATGGAATTATAAGACAACAAGCATACAATAATTATGATTTATTCATGAAACAGACAATGTCAAATAGCAAATTATCATATATATCAGGAAGAAAATAGGCAGTTTAATATTTAATATGTTAAATGTCAAATAACAATTAAGACACATAATTCAAGTAGCATGTAACAATTAATGCAGGAATTCAAGAATTAATATTTGGCAAAGAATAGGAGAGAAACAATTATTATAATAATTAATTTATGATTTAAAATAATTTATAATTTTTCAAGTAATTATGCAAATAATTAATTTGACGACGTATAGACACTCGTCACCTCGCCTATACGCCGTTCACATGCATTTCACATAATAAATACTTTAAGGGTTCTATTCACTCAAGTCAAGGTTAACCACGACACTTATCTCGCTTTGCAAATTTTAATTAATTACTCAACCACAACTTTTCCTTTTAAATTTGCCTCAAAAAGTTTCAAATCTATTCACAAACAATTCGATATATTCAATACGAATCATAGGAATTAATTCCATATGAATTTACAAATTTTCTGGATAAAAATCCGAAATTCATTAAAATATTCGGTAGTAGGACCCACGTCTCAAATCCCGAAAAAACTCACAAAATTCGAACACCCGTTCCGATACAAGTTCAACCATACAAAATTTGTCCAATTCTGATATCAAATAGACCTTCAAATCTTAATTTTTTCGTTTTTGGAAAGTTTTACAAAAATTCCAATTTCTTCCATCTAAATCCGAAATAAATGATGAATATAGGCTTAGATTTATGAAATACAATCACTATATGATAAAGAACACTTACCCAGTTCGAAATCGTGAAAAACTCCTTTGAAATCTCCCCTAAGCCGAGTTATAATTGAGGATTTGTGAAAAATGGGAAAAATCCCGTTTTGGTTCTGTTTTAAGTCATAGGGTCAGGCCTTCTTCGCGTTCGCAAAGGGCCTGTCGCGTTCGCGATGAGTAGCAGCTCGTGGCTTTCGCGTTCGCGAGTCCTCCTTCGCGTTCGCAAAGGCTTTTTCCCCCTTGGCCTTCGCGTTCGCGTGCCAGTGCTCGCGTTCNATGCAGGAATTCAAGAATTAATATTTGGCAAAGAATAGGAGAGAAACAATTATTATAATAATTAATTTATGATTTAAAATAATTTATAATTTTTCAAGTAATTATGCAAATAATTAATTTGACGACGTATAGACACTCGTCACCTCGCCTATACGCCGTTCACATGCATTTCACATAATAAATACTTTAAGGGTTCTATTCACTCAAGTCAAGGTTAACCACGACACTTATCTCGCTTTGCAAATTTTAATTAATTACTCAACCACAACTTTTCCTTTTAAATTTGCCTCAAAAAGTTTCAAATCTATTCACAAACAATTCGATATATTCAATACGAATCATAGGAATTAATTCCATATGAATTTACAAATTTTCTGGATAAAAATCCGAAATTCATTAAAATATTCGGTAGTAGGACCCACGTCTCAAATCCCGAAAAAACTCACAAAATTCGAACACCCGTTCCGATACAAGTTCAACCATACAAAATTTGTCCAATTCTGATATCAAATAGACCTTCAAATCTTAATTTTTTCGTTTTTGGAAAGTTTTACAAAAATTCCAATTTCTTCCATCTAAATCCGAAATAAATGATGAATATAGGCTTAGATTTATGAAATACAATCACTATATGATAAAGAACACTTACCCAGTTCGAAATCGTGAAAAACTCCTTTGAAATCTCCCCTAAGCCGAGTTATAATTGAGGATTTGTGAAAAATGGGAAAAATCCCGTTTTGGTTCTGTTTTAAGTCATAGGGTCAGGCCTTCTTCGCGTTCGCAAAGGGCCTGTCGCGTTCGCGATGAGTAGCAGCTCGTGGCTTTCGCGTTCGCGAGTCCTCCTTCGNGTCCAATCTTCAAATTCGCGAAGAAGAAAAATTCGGTCAGCTCAGTTTGCTCTTCGCGTTTGCGAGAATACATTCGCGAACGCGATGGAGGAAATAACAGAAGCCCAAAGTCTGCTGAAAACCAGATTTCCTAAGTCCGAAATCATCACGTAGCATATTCGAAACTCACCCGAGCCCTCGGGGCTCCAAACCAAACATGCACACAAGTCCTAAAACATCATACAAACTTGCTCGCGCGATCAAATCGCCAAAATAACACCTAGAACTACGAATTGGACACCAAATCAACGGAAGTTTTCAAGAAAACTTTAAAAACTTATATTTTTAAAACCGGACGTCCGAATCACGTCAAATCAACTCCGATTCTCACCAAATTCGGCAGACAAGTCATAAATATTATAGTGGACTTATACCGGGCTCCGAAATTAAAACACGGACCCGAGGTCAATAAATCCAACATCAGTAATTTCTTAGAAATCATTAAGCTTTCAAGCTTTTAATTTTTCATTAAAATTCCATATCTCGGGCTAGGGACCTCGGAATTCGATTCCAGGCAAACGCCCAAGTCCCAAATCATGATACGGACCTATCGGAATTGTCAAAGTACTGATCCGAGTCCGTTTGCTCAAAATGTTGACCAAAGTAAACTTAGTTGAGTTTTAAAGCTCTATTTCACATTTTAATCCATTTTTCACATAAAAACTTTCCGACAAATTGTACGGAGTGTGCACGCAAATTGAAGAATGATAAATGGTACTTTTCGAGGTCTTAGAACACAGAATTACTTATTAAATTTTAAGATAACATTTTAGGTCATTACAATTCCAAACATTTGCGATTTGACTTATATGTTATCCTATACCTTTTAGTCCACATAGTCAAATGTTATCGTTCGTCTCAAATATACACTTTTCATTAATGATTTATGAAAAAAAAAAATAGCTAACCCATATAGGAGTATATTTAGACATTTTCAATTGTTTGGGAGTTATTCTGACATTTTAGATTATCTATAGCTGCATGATTCAAATTGTTACATAAGGTATACATACATCAATATGGTAATTCAGGGGGTAAATTTGGATCTTTTGTTTCTTTATGTGGCTCTATCGTGAAATATGTTATAGCCAAGTTGGACAACCGATAGAAGAAAAGACAAGTATAAGATGAAATCAACAGCGCAGAATTTTTATGGATTGAATTATAAATCGAGGAATTTAATTCTTTTTCCCAAAAAGAAGTTAAAGCGAGTTGCCAAATAAAGATTTGCAAGAATTATTAGTACGAAAATAATGAGTATATCCAACATTCAAGGGTTGTTTGGTGAGAAAAGGGATAAATCCGGGAATAAAATGCCGTCACGATCTGAAATCCCAACTGCGGAGCCGTGATAGTGCCTAACATCGAATGCCAGGCAAGCCAATACAACAGATAATATAAAATAAAGAAAACCAATAAATGTCTGATAACTGGTCAATAGCATAACATAAACCACCCCAAGATCTGGTGTCACAAGTACATGAGCGTCTAGATCCAGCTAAATACAAGATTTTCAAAGGAATATAACACTATCCAAAATAAAATAAAAACAATACAATAGATATAGGAAAGTGACTCTAGAGCCTACAAACAAGGTGTAACTCTACCTCGAATCACTGACTGGTATCTGCTAAGTGCCTCTCGGAACTCCGCTGGTACCAACGTCAAAATATGCACAAGAAGGGCAGAAGTATAGTATGAGTACAAACGACCCAATGTACTCAGTAAGTATCGAGCCTAACCCCGACGAGGTAGTGAAGAGGGACAAGACACCTACTAAAACCTATGCATATATATATATATATATATATATATATAAAGCAACATAAATAACAAGTAAAATATTAAAAGTAATAATCGGGTATGGGACATAGAAAGGACAACAATCGGAACAATAAGAAAAGATCCACCACGTAAGTCTTTTTTCGAAATTGAGCAACGAAACCGCCCAGTTGAATTCACAATCCCAGTATCAAGTAAAATCAATAAAATCAACGAACTGCAAGGCATCACCCTTCGTGCTTTTACTCTCATCCTCACCATATATCATGAATATAAATACAGGACATCACCCTTCGTGCTTTTACTCTCATCCTCATCATATAGCACAAGTAAAGCATGTGCACAGCATCAACCTTCGTGCTTTTACTTTCACAAGACAACAATAATAGAGCAAACAAGTGCATATCATCATCCGCAATTTAGGATGAAAGAATTATAGAGAGAGAAGCAGCAACTTCTCTCTAACTTTCATCTTTCTCTAATGGCTAGTCTTCTTCTTTAACGGCTCTTTCTATCTCCCCCTTCTCTTGATCAATTTTCCGGCAAGATCCACATGCTTCAATCGGTGGACCTACCCCCGACCCATCATACCCAATTCAAGCGTCTATACCTCAGATCAATCAATTATTATCAACCAACCAACAAAACTTCCTTGCCCTAAAGCCCTTATATACGGGCAGCCAACCAAATTTTATCAACAATTCAAAAATCACACAACAAGGGAACTTTCCTCCCTTAAATCTAGAAGGTGATAAAATATAAGGCTCCAGAATTACTACTGCTAGTAATGGATCTCATAAAGGAAATTTTGGTACTGGATCCTCATCCCAAACCTCTTATAAAGGTGTGTTGAGAAATGTTGATAAAAGCAACAGATGAGGCTCTATAACTCTTCCTTACAGACCTTATGGTCTGTTTGAAGGAAAACCAGTGGTTACCTTCACTAAAGAGGAGAATGACTTACTTACTCAAACCTACAAATGAAATATTATTGGTAAGTTTACTTGTATTAGACCCTCTATAGAACTCATACGCAGTGAATTTGCTAAAATTATCCTTGGAAAAGGCAATATCAAGATCGGAGATTATGATATGCATCATGTCTTCATTGACTTCGATAACAAAGAGGATCACTTTGAGGTAATTTCAAGAAATTACATGTCTTTTGGTAGAGATAACATAATGGTTATTCAAAAATGGCCAGCTACATTCAAACCTGATGTCGAGTCGTCATTCGCCCCTGTCTGGATTACTCTTCCTAACCTCCCTTGGCACTATTATGAATGGGATGCTTTATGTCGCATTCTTGGACCTGTGGGAATCCCTCTAATCATGGACAAGGAAACTATGTCCAAAATTAGATCCACCACAACCAAAGTTAGAGTGGAGATTAACATGGCAAAACCTTTTGTTGAAGATGTGCTGCTGGAAATTATCAACAACAAAGGCAACAAAGAAATTATTGTGCAAAAAATTAAATATGAAAGCATACATGCCTTCTGCACACATTGAAAAATGCGAGGTCATTCTCATATTGCATGTAGAATTTTGCATCTAGAATTGAAAAAAGAAGTAGGGAGAAAGGAAAACAAACACGGGAATATTGTTGTCTCCAACAAGACCACGGAGGAAATCAACCATCAAGATACCAGCAAAAGATATGAAGACCATCAGATGACTAGAGAAAACTCTAATGTGTCCCTTCAAAATGGCAAACTCAGTCCCTAATCATCAAGTGGTGCCTGAAGAGCTCATAAAAGAAGCTGTTGATGAAGAGGGATGGAAAACAGTTGTGAGTAAGAAGGGAAAAGGAAACGTGAATCTTAGAACAAAGGTCATAGAGGCTGGCATGGGAGGAAATAACAATACCAACCAACAGTCTAAACAAGGAAGGGTACAACAAGGTTACAAAGCCAAATTAGGGCAAACAATAGTGGTGGTAACACACAATACAATGAAGGAAAATGAAGTCATGGATATTGTAACTATAGACAATACTGAGTCTTTGTTTGAGGTAATTATCAGCTCTACACAATTGTCTCAGAATCTTACCAGACTTGACAGGGAAAGAAACACCAAGAACAAGAAGAAACCCCAAATCCAGAAGGTTAAGGGAGGCCAAGAAAAAATTAAACAGGGGAAAACAACTATATATCCAGAGGAGAAAGATGATGAATCCCAAGTAATGGATTTCAGTCAAGTTCATGTGACAAATGAAGAGATGCAAAACCCGAGCAACAACAGGAAGAGATTCAATTCTAAAGCCTTCATTCCTATTGAAGTTTCTCTAATCCCTGAACCTACTAGTTTGAATCAAAATAAGGTGATAGCCGATGGCTTTAGTCAACTAAATGCACCTCTCTATGGATTGGGTCCCAAATTGAATGATAGCTATGCTGGGAGAAACTTTATAGAGAGGGTGCATGAGGGAGCAGAAATGGATAAAACAGAGGCTCATATGTCTGTCAATATAATGAGCCCATACAATTATCAAGCTCCACAATAGAGTACACAATCTACAAAGATCAGAAAAATGACACTATCATGGAAGGCTTAGCAGAAGAACAACCTAGCTCCAAATCAGATGATGAACTAATTCAGATTGCCAGAAAGGACATGCTAATTGAAGGCAGGAAGGATACTATTAATCGGGTTCAACAAAATTTCACTTTCTTCAATAATTTGTCTCCAAGGAGGTTGCGAGATTCGAGCAGGGGAGGGGCATTTTTTTCTTCTTCCAATGGATCATACAACATCCTAGGAGAACAAACAGACCATTAACCTTATGTTTTTCATGATCAATATAATATCATGGAATATTAGGGGGATAGGGTCGCAAGGTGATACTGAAAGGCTCAAAACTATCAAGCAACAATACAAAATTCCTTCCTTCAAGAGCCTATGGCTGCAGCAAGAAAGATTAACAAATTTAAAAGAATACTAGGCTATCGGTCTTGTTTCTATAATTGCTCCAACAAAATCTGGATTCTATGGTCCAATGAATATGTGATGGATATCATGGAAGACAGAGAATAACATATATTAGTACATATCACTGATACACAGAGGCCTATATCCTTCTTCATGACAGTAGTTTATGCCAAATGTGATGAACAATTAAGGAACCTTCTATGGATGATCTTGGAGCTACTGCCAGTACCATCAATGGTCCATGGGGAGTTGTGGGGGACTTTAATGTTATTTCCAATGCTGGAGAGAAACTAGCGGCATATATTTTAGAGTTGAGGAGAGTCTTGACTTCATCTCGTCTTTCTTGTTGTGAGTTACAAGATATGGGTTATGTAGGATCTGATTTCACATGGAGTGACAATAGAGACCACCTTAACACTATATGGAAAAGACTAGACAGATTAGTTTACAATGCTGAATGGTTTGATCTATTTGGTGGGACCTCAGTCACACACATGTCTAGATTTTGTTCTGATCACTCTCCACTATTGATTTCTTGTGTTTCTTGTCCTTATGAGCATGTTAGGTATTTCAAGTTTCTGAATTTCTGGGTGGAGCATGAGGAGTACCTTAATACAATTCAAGAGGCCTGGCTTGGAGAAGACAATGACAATCCTCTTTATAATTTGCATCATAAAATCAAGAGAGTATGTAGTGCATTAAGCTCTTGGTCTAGAACTGCCTTTGGGGATATTTATGAGGAACCTAAAAAGATGGAAGTGGAGATTAGAAGACTGTAAGAAGTCTACCTTGCTGAAAACAACCAAAGCAATAGGCTCAAGTTATCCAAAGCTAAAGTAGAATTCACCAAATTCCTGAAATTGCAAGATAGTGTGCTTAGACAAAAAAGCCAGAGTTAAGTGGTTAACTGAAGGAACACTGCCTTCTTTCATGGTGCCATTAGAGATAGAAGGAAAACATTGTTCATCAATGAAGATCAAATATGGTAATGGTAATGATAATTGGGTGGAGGGTACTTATGAGATAGCTGATGCTGGAGTAAGATTTTTTCAGGATCTTTTCAGCGCTAATAACACTTCGGAAGATCTTCATGCTTTGAATATTATTAAAAAGGTCATCAATGATGATGATATCAACTTCTAGTTGTCCACTCCCTGTACTCAAGAAGTTAAAAACGGTGTCTTCTCTATTGATCCTGATAGTGCACCAGGTCCTAATAGCTTTAGTGGAAGATTCTATCAAACTGCTTGGTCTGTGGTTGGAAATGATGTTCATAGAGAAGTTGTAGCTTTATTTCATGGGGTTGTACAACCAGAATTAAATATTATTTAATCGGGGAAATATCATGTCAAGCGCACCTATCAGAATCGGAACAGACCAATTACCTATTACCTAGATTCTTCTCTCATACTTGCTTGATGATGCTACTAAAAGTTGATTCCCCCTAAAGCTTCTCAGATATTAGACCAATTAGTCTATGTAATGTTACTGGAAAAATCATTGTCAAGGTAATGAATGCTAGACTTAGCTACCTCTTGCCTAAAATCATCTCTACTAACCAAAGTAGCTTTGTGAAAGGTAGAACCATCACTGAAAACATTCTTCTAGCTCAGAAAATTATTTCTGATATTAAGAAGCCTATGAGAGGTGGCAATGTTATTGTTAAATTTGATATTGCTAAGGCATATGATTGAGTATCCTGGCCATATCTATGCATCATGTTAAGACATCTAGGCTTTGTTGAGGAATGGATTAGTCTTATCTATAGGTTCATTTCTAATAACTAGTACTCTCTGATAGTCAATGGTAGTAGGCATGGCTACTTTAAATCCAGTAGAGGACTTAGATAAGGTGACCCTCTTTCTCCTTCCCTTTTTGTCCTCAATGCTGAATTGTTTTCTCAGAAGCTCAATGCACTTCAGAACAATAGGAGATTTCATAGTTTCTACATGAAGAGACAAGGCCCTCAAGTCAACCATCTGGCCTTTGCTGATGATACTATCCTCTTTACTAGTGGTGAAAAGTACTCCCTCCAGCTAATTCTTAATACTGTGAATACATATGAATCTATTTCTGGCCAATTGATAAAAAAAAACAAAAGTTGCTACTCTATGGCTGAGAATACCCCTCGGAGCACTATCAGAAGAGTGGAAAGGATTCTTGGTATGAGGTTTGATAAACTTCCCATGAGGTATCTAGGTTTCCCTATCTACTACGGGAGAAAGAAGATTTCTATCTTTGCTGATATGGTTACCAGAACTATCAACAGAGTTAGAGGTTGGCATCTAAAATTTTTGTCTAGTGAGGGCATGGATGTCCTCATTAGACATGTTCTTCTAGCCATCAATATTCACACTCTGGCACCTGTTCATCCTCCTAAAGGGTCCCTGGATATGATTGAGATGTTTGTAGCTAGATTTTTCTGGTCTGGCGAAGAAGAGGCGGGAAGATACCATTGGGTCTCCTGGTCTATTTTATGCTTCCCCTATGAAGATGGGGAGCTAACTTCAGTTGGCTTGAAGATATTACATGTTTTCACGGCCAAATAATGGTGAAACCTTAGAACTAGTAATTCCATATAGTCACAATTCATGAAAGCCAAATACTTTGGCAATGAGCATCCTGTAAACCTCCATTAAAGGAATGGGCAATCTCATAGTTGGAAGGCCATATGTAATCTGAAGAGTAAAATGGAGGCCTACATTCAATGGCATTTGAAAAAAGGGAATATCAGCTTTTGGCTTGACAACTGGTCCAAGCTTGGTCCTCTGCACAATAGAACGGGAGAAGCTATTTTACATGATAATATCAAGGTCAATGAAGTTCTAAATGATGGTCATTAGGGCTGGTCCACTTTAAAAATCCAGCCTTCATCCTGATGAGAATGACATCCCAATCTGGAATGAAACTCAAGATGGAAATTTCTCCATATCCTCCCTCGAAGAAACTAAGTCATAGGAAATAGATCTCCTAATTTGATAGCATGATCTGGCATAAAAATGTGCCTTGTAAAATAGCTTGCATTACGTGGAGAGTTGTCCATGAAAGAATTCCCACTGATGATAGAGTTAAAAATTTTGGCACTAATATATTTCTAAGTGTTATTATTGTACATGTTTAAATATGCAACCTGCATAAGAGTCTGTTCAACATTTGTTCATCAGTGGAAAATATGCGAAGCTCATATGGGACTGCTATACTGGAAAGTTTGGCATTGTATACAGGGGAGTACCACTTTGAAACTTGCTTATAAACTACTGGAATCATAATACTGCTAACTCTATGGCTGCCTATATTTGCAGGATACTTTCGTCTATTGTAATATGGGAGTTATGGAGGTCAAGATGCAGCTCTAAATATGAAATGGAGAGACCATCAGTTGCAAGATCTATCTCACTGATCAACTTCAATATTATACAAATTGTCAAAGCTCAATTCAGGAAATTGGAGTTCAATTACTCATGGGAGAACCTGTGTAGAGTTTGGGAGCTAACTCTAATGGAAA
Source organism: Nicotiana otophora (assembly GCA_000715115.1). NCBI lineage: Eukaryota > Viridiplantae > Streptophyta > Magnoliopsida > Solanales > Solanaceae > Nicotiana > Nicotiana otophora. The sequence goes on from AWOL01S0019729.1 coordinate 64,550, forward strand.
CTAACACCTCTATGGTGAAATGGATTAAACCACCTATCTTGTTCGTAAAACTTAACAGTGATGATTCATGCAGAAATGGAGAATGTGGAGGAGGAGGTGTAGGGAGGGACAATATGGGAAAAATTATAATGGCCTACTCCATTTTCTGGGGCAAGGTACAAGCAATTGGGGTGAGGCATGTGCTTTCTTGTTTGGGATCAAATGGTGTAGAAAACATATTCAACTTGATCATTGGTGAAACAAATTCAATGTTACTAAGAAATTGCATCTCTGGCAATTGGACCATTCCGTGGAGAATCAAAGATACTGTCCAAGATATTAAGAAACTCATTAATAGACAATGTATTTTTGTGAGCACCTAATTTTTGACTATATTTGAATTTTTACCACCATCTATTATGTAAATATTTTTATAAATTTAATATATATGTTTTTAGCTTTGTCATATTTTTATATAGGGTAAGAATTAAAAATAATTTAAAAGGTCAAATTATTACTATTTGCATTATTTTTATTTTTTATCTTTATTTTAAAATAAAATAAATTAAACAAAAAAACCGAAAAAATTAAATATTTTTTTAATTTTCGGATGGGAATAAAATAATAGGAAAATTAAAAGTATGGAATAAAAAGTAAAGGTAAAAGTAGGCGGACATTGTTCTTTTTAAAAAAGTAAAAGAAAGTGGAAAATTAAAACAATAAAAGTAAAAGAATGTGAAAATTTAAAAAAAAATGAAAAGTAAAAGAAAGTTGGAATTAAAAAAATAAAAGTAAAGGTAGCTGAAAATTTTAAAAATAAAAAAGTAAAAGAAAGTGAAAATTTAAAAAAAGAAAAGTAAAATAAGTGGAAATTAAAAAAAGAAAAGTAAAATAAGTGGAAAATAAAAAAAAGAAAAGTAAAATAAGTGGGAAATTAAATAAATAAAAGTTTATGAAAGTGGGGAATAATTTGTTTTTTAAAAAGAAGAAAAATGGGAAGCGAAAATTATTTTTAATTAAAAAATAAAAACATAAAAAAATAAAATTTAAAAAATTCCGAATTTGTTTTCTATAAATAGAAGAGAAATGTTAGGAGAAAAGAGGGAGAGAGAAGAAAAAAAAAAGAAGGGAGGTGAGAATTGAGAGAAATTATTTTTCTTCTTCTACGCTAAAGGGAATTTCTACTCGTGTCATTCTTTCTTTGTCTTTCTTTCGAAAAATCCAGCAAGTTATCACCCAAAATCCAACAAAAATACTTCATAACATCCCTTTTTACACGCCAAAAAGTGGAGTTAATAGTCTAGGTCGAGGATTCCGTTGGAGCTCCGTTCACTAAGTTTGACGTTATTCATCGCTTATGCTTGTTCAACGTTCGTCTGAGTTATTGTACCTGTTCTTGGGGACTCATTTAATTGGAAATTTTGCATTAAAGGTTTATTCTTCCCTCTGTTCTTTTTATCTTATTTCATGTGATTTTATTTATTTGCCTTTAAACTTTATAAATAATAATGTAAGTTAGTCCTTAAATGCTATATGCTTAATCATGTTTTTGGAAATATGGTATTCAAACTTGCTTTAAAGTTGGGAAGATTTGGACCCTAATGAGTTTGGGCTTCAATTTTTGGGTTATAGGGTATTGGTATATGATGGTTTATTTATTCAAATATCTAAAATCATACACTTCTTCCACAAGTAATTCCATAATTCATGACCTTCACAATAATCTCAAACTTAGGAAGAAAACAAATCATGAATGCGCTAGAATGGTTTAGGCGTACTCTTAATTAATTGAATCATCGTGATTATGTATACGTTCGCGTGACATAATTATGATTCCCAAAACTAAAATCAAGGTATGCGTTCGCGCAACTTTGGGCGAAACAACCTTAAATATAATAAAAATGCTATTAATTGCGTACACGTACACGTGACATGATTTTGGCACAATAAACAAAACGGATTCACACACGTGATTCGTTTCAAAGATAATTCCATATTTTAATATAAAAGTGGATAGATAAAACATGAAAACCAATAAATCACAGCTTATCTAATATTAATTCAAGCCAGGTTATAGTCAATAAAGCGACCGTGCTAGAACCACTAGACTCGGAGAATGCCTTACACCTTCTCCCTGGTCAATAGAATTCCTTATCCGTACTTTATTTTCGCAGACCAATACTAATAGAGTCAAACCTTCCTTTGACTAGGGATTCAAATAAAATGTGACTTGGAACACCCAAAAATCAATTCCATGTGGCGACTCTGTAAATAAAATAATCCATATTCAAATTTATCACTTTAATTGAAAAAACTCTTTAGCCCACAACAATCCATAATACATATCTTTTGAGGCAAAAAGGAGGTGTGACAGCTCTGGCGACTCTACTGGGGACAAGAACCCAGAACTTCTAGTTTAGGGTTCAGAATTCGAGCTTGTAATGTGACCTATACTTGTTTTTCTTTATTGTTGATATTATTGTGTTTGTGGGCCTAACGTACATTTGACTTTGGGGACTCAATACAGGGGTTAGGTCCATCTAGGACAGGTGTACCCGATAATTACAAGACCATCCTGATGCATCTTATGTGGTACATGTACATTATATTTGATTCGGTTTGTGCATGTTGACCGGCTTCTAAAACATAAAAATAAGAATTGAGAGAAAACCAGAAGGAAGAAAATAGGAGAGAGAAAATTTACCCAATTTTTAAAAAATCTCGGTATTTAAAAATTCAAAAATCCAGTCAAAATTTTACCCCAAAATGATTATTACAAAATAAGATTGAATTTTTCCCAAAAATAAAAGTGTCATCCCGTTCCTGAAATATTGACGGAACTACGTAGGTCTGATTCTCACCGGATGTGAGATACGTAGGCAAACCTCATCGGTTCCGGCCCCAATTTTCAACAAAAGAAAAATTCAAAAATATTTTCCCTTTCCTTGATTCCCTCTCTAGAATTCTTTCCTTAGAAAATCCAAAAAACAAAATTAAATCCAAAAATATTTTTCTTCTTTTCTGAAGTCTTTCATTCGAAAAAAAAAAGAATAAAAATTATTCAAATCAAAATCCAAAATATTTTCTTCCTTTTTTAGAATTCCTTCTTATAAAAAAAATAATTCAAAATTCCATACAAAGATAAAAAAACTCAAAAAAAAAAAAATTTAAAAGTCTTTATATAAAAAAAAGAAAAAAAAAGAAAAATGGGTCAGTCTATTCCCGATATCCCTGAACTACGTAATGATCTGATTCATGCGGCGACATGATACGTGGGCAACCCCCAAAAGGTTCGATCATAATATTTATCAACGATTCTAAGATGAGGGATCAAAAGGAAGCGTGAGTGAAAAGAAAACAAAATGGTGATAATGTTAGGAGCGTGGCATATTACGTGCGATTCATATCTATAAAATGCCTAACCCTAACACGTTTGTTGTCTCTTATATAGTAAGCTTAAGGTGGTTGGTTTATGGTGAAACTGGCAACACATCATTACTTTACCAGATCAAAGGGAACGGTAGTAATGGATAACAGTGATAAAATCGAGTTGGTCAGTGACAATCCCTAGGGTCCGTCAGTTGAGCAAGAGTCAGAGGAAATACGAAAATTGAGACAACAACTGTCTGATGTATATCAAGCTTGGGTTTTCGGTCAGCCTCCACCCTAGGGTCCCTCAAAGGGAACTTCCACCGTACCCCGGGCTACTCAACCACCGCTCCATGCAGTGAGCGATCACATTCTACCACCAGGGTATGTACCAAACTACACCCTCTATGCAGCCTCGGGTATCTCTAATATGCGATCTCCAGTCGCATCGGTCAGGAACACCCCTCTTGTCGTGTCTGGCGCACCAGTATATACAATCCCGCCACCACCTCCTGTGACGAGGCAAAACAACGAGCCACCACCTTAGGCTTATGATGGCCAATACAATTCTCCAAATATGGATTTCAGGGTCTCGGCTCCATACAATCAGACTCCTCAGTACAAGTCACCAGTGAAAAATGAAAAGCCTGCCAAGACAGGTGAGCCAGATGAGATGGCTAGAAAAATAAAAAGTCTTGAATAAAACATAAAGAACATACAATAACTAGGTAGTCATAAAAGTGTTTCGTTCAGTGATCTATACATGTTCCCTCATATCCATTTGCCACCAGGGTTCAAGACCCCAAAATTTGAGAAGTATGATGGACACGACGACCCTATCACCCACTTGAAAAGGTATTGCAACCAGCTGAGGGGTGCAGGTGGAAAAGAAGAATTATTGATGGCTTATTTTGGGGAAAGTCTTGTGGGGGTAGCCTCTGAATGGTTCATTGACCAAGATATCTCTCACTGGCATGTCTGAGACGACATGGCCCAAGCCTTTATCAAACAATTACAGTACAACATTGATATTGCACCAGATCGCAATTCCCTGTCCAATATGAAGAAAAAGCCAACGGAAAGCTTTAGGGGGTATGCCATCAAGTAGATGGAGCAAGTGGCTAGAGTTAAGCCACATATGGATAATCATGAGTTGATCACTATTTTTCTAGAGGCTCAAGAGCCTGATTATTTCCAAAACGTGATGTCTACTATGGGTAGACCATTCGCTTAGGCTATCAAAATTAGTGAGATGGTCAAAAATGGTTTGAAAATGGGCTGAATCTTGAGTCAAGTTGCTTTTAAGGCCGCATCACAGGCCGTTTAGAATTGTTTGGCGGGTTTGATGAACAGAAACGGGAGAGAAGAGAGAGCCATGATGGCTTCCAGCTCGAGGGGGGCCCGCATGACATTCAACCAATCATATATGCTTCCTGAGGTCCCACAACACTATTATCCCCATCAAGATGCTCCTTATGCCGTGGCACTGCATCCCTATGCAGTGGTGAAAGCGCAATCTTACACGCGGCCGCAACATTATACACAAAATCCAGATCCACCTCCCAAAAATGCCCGTCCCTACCAAGCTCCATATAATCCCTAACCAAATGTTCCCTAATACAATCTTCGCCAAAGAGAGTCCCCTAGAAGGAATAAGTTCACCCCTATTGGTGAATCATACTCTAGCTTATTCAAAAATCTAGTCAGGCTAGGTCTGCTACAGCAGTGGCCCCGAACAGGCCAAACCCAATTCCCCCTCGCACTGAGCTGATGCTAGATGTGAATACCACTCCGGAGTAGTGGGACATGATACTGAAGATTATTAGACTCTCAAAAGTGCAGTGGAAGACCTCATTGAGGCCAAGGCAATAATTCTTCAAGACGAGGAGGCTCATGATGTGACAAACAATCCCTTGCCTGCTCACAACACTGGACCAGTAGTCGGAATGATTTGTGAAAATGAGGAATTTGATCCGGCACTGAAGGCCATTGCAGCCATTGCCGAGATAGAAGAAAAGCTAATAAATGGTCGCCAAACCTGAAAGTTCCCTATCAGACGAGAATCTCAGTAGCCGGTCTTGCTATCCTTTCCTTGTTCGGATTATTTCAGGGTGTGATCCGGATGTTTACTTTTGTTGTCTTACTTTCCGACGTAAGCCCTTCTATCTTTAAATGTTTTAAAAAAATCAAATGAAATTAATATTTCATTGTCTAGGAATGTCTCTTTTCTTAATCTTGTCACTTTTCTTATTCTCTTTTCAGTTCTGTTAAATACAGATTTTAATGACATGACATGCTTGTGGACTTCATGCCCAGATCCTAAAATGTTGTCAAACTTTGAAATAATGATTCAAGAGTCAGAATATAATGAAGATAAGTTTAAGGAAATAAAACAAAGAATCGGAACAACTAAGGGAAAATTAGCTCCAGAATGGAAAGGTCCATACATTGTAACGAGAGTACTGCCAAAAGAGAGCGTTGTACCTGGGAAACATCGAAGGAAATGTCCATGAAACAACTATCAATACAAGTATAGTCAAAATGTACTATGTTTGATCCTCTATATAACATTAATGTTCTCCGGTTGGGATGAAGAAGGCTTTCTTTCTCGCTATCCAAGTACTATTAATCCTTTGCAAACCCTTTGGGTCGGTTCCCTTTTGTTTGATTACCCTCTTTGGAACTTTGAAGTTATTATTGAAAAAAAATGAATGAAAATGTAAAGAAAGAAAAAAAAGAAAGAGAAAACAAAACAAAACAGAGGAAAAACAAAACAAAAACCTAAAATAAAAAGTAGTTACTTGAACTACGTTCGACTTGATTCCGAAAGGATACGTAGGCAGCCTCTCTCTGGGGTTCAGTCACACCAAAACAAAACTCCAAAATCCCCAAAAGTGAAACTAGGGCAGATGGTATAATGGTTCGGCGATAGTTTTTCCTGAAAGGTTCCAAAGTTGTAATTCAATCCAAATTCTTTTTACCCCAAATCATGTTCAAGTCCTTCTGATCAATTGGCAAAAAGGTTCAAAATGGGAGGATACAGTTACTTGAATATGATGCAATCAAATGAGAGAAATAAAATGAGAGGGTCTTATTGGTGAAAACCCTCAAGGGCACCGTAAGGCGATGGTAAGCAGAGAAATTAAAATGAGAGAGTCTTGTTTGTGTAAACTCGCAAAGAACACTATAAGGCGATGGTGAGAAGAGAGTGGTTAACTGATGAAAACCCACAAAGGGCACCACTGATCGAAAAGAGGATCCTCACAGACATTGGCATTGACACAGCCCTAGTTGATGTTTATTTTAGACATAGCGTCTCTACTCCCTAGTTGATGTTTATTTACACATAGGGTCTCCACTTCCTAGTCTCTTTTCCAACATAGGGTCTCCACTCCCTAGTTGACTTTATTTTTAGACATAAGCACTCCCTAGTCGCTTTTCCAACATAGGGTCTCCACTCCCTAGTTGATTTTTATTTCAGACATAGGGTCTACACTCCTAATTGCTTTTCCAACATATGGTCTCCACTCTCTAGTTTCTTTCATTCTCTAGTCTCTATTTTTTTCGGGGTACATCATTCCCGACCTTTTATTGCTTTCAATAAAGAAGTAGTTTAGAAATTTCTTACAATAACTAGTGCAAATCGGGGCAGAAAAATTTCGTTCGTTGGTTTGTTTTGGTGTCTGAGTAGGTTTTACCTCGAGGCACGGGGTTCGAGATGATCAAAAGAAGAAGTCTCAATTAAGAATAAAAGAAAAGAAAAAATAGGTGAATCCAAAATAGAAAAGCAGTTGAAAAGATGTGGAATGCTCAAGATATGACTAAAGCCACGAGCATTGGAGTCCCGTTTTGATTAGAAGAAGCTATAGAACAATGAATTAGCACCTACAGCTAGCGAGCATTAAGGTTTAGATCAGAGTCTGCATAAAGAACCAGTAAAGACTCAAGATCAAGTTTCAGAAGGCTCATAGATAGGAATCTTGTAACTCATAGCTGATAGGCTTGTTTAGTTTCTTTTTTATAATAGCAGGACCGCGGACCGGAGCCTCGACGGAACCTCACTCGATTCCTCAACTCATCATTCCACCATTCTCCTTGAACTACACGTGACCTGATTCTCCTATAACCCGGGATATGTAGGCTGTCCAAAACTAGGAGTCGGTTGCACCCTATCTTTTATTTCTTTTCCTTTTGAATAACAGTTTGGTCAAAATATTAGTCACATGGCTCATCTAGTCTTTGCCTGAAAACTCTTCATGTTTCCAAACAAAGAGGGGTAGCTGTGAGCATCTAAGTTTTGACTATATTTGAATTTTTACCACCTTCTATTATGTAAATACTTTTAGAAATTTAATATATATGTTTTTAGCTTTGTTACATTTTTATATAGGGTAAGAATTAAAAATAATTTAAAATATCAAATTATTACTATTAGTATTATTTTTATTTTTTATCTTTATTTTAAAATAAAATAAATTAAACAAAAAAACCTAAAAAATTAAATATGTTTTTTAATTTTCGGATGGGAATAAAATAATAGGAAAATTAAAAGTATGGAATAAAAAAGTAAAAGTAAAAGTAGGTGGAAATTACTTTTTTTTTAAAAGTAAAAGAAAGTAAAAAATTAAAACAATAAAAGTAAAAGAATGTGGAAATTTAAAAAAATGAAAAGTAAAATAAAGTTAGAATTAAAAAAATAAAAGTAAAGGTAGCTGAAAATTTTAAAAATAAAAAAGTAAAAGAAAGTGAAAATTTAAAAAAAAAGTAAAATAAGTTGAAATTACAAAAAGAAAAGTAAAATAAGTGAAAAATAAAACAAAAAGAAAAGTAAAAGAAGTGGTAAATTAAATAAATAAAAGTAAATGAAAGTGAAAAATTATGTTTTTTTAAAAAGAAGAAAAATGGGAAGCGAAAATTATTTTTAATTAAAAAATAAAAACATAAAAAACTAAAATTGAAAAAATTCCGAATTTGTTTTTCTATAAATAGAAGAGAAATGTTAGGAGAAAAGAGGGAGAGAGAAGAAAAAAAAGAAGGGAGGTGAGAATTGAGAGAAATTATTTTTCTTCTTCTACGCTAAAGGGAATTTCTACTCGTGTCATTCTTTCTTTGTCTTTCTTTCGAAAAATCCAGCAAGTCATCACCCAAAACCCAACAAAAATACTTCATAACATCCCTTTTTACACGCCAAAAAGTAGAGTCAATAGTCTAGGTCGACGATTCCGTTGGAGCTCCGTTCACTAAGTTTGACGTTATTCGTCGCTTATGCTTGTTCAACGTTCGTCTGAGTTATTGTACCTGTTCTTGGGGACTCATTTAATTGGAAATTTTGCATTAAAGGTTTATTCTTCCCTCTGTTCTTTTTATCTTATTTCATGTGATTTTATTTATTTGCCTTTAAACTTTATAAATAATAATGCAAGTTAATCCTTAAATGCTATATGCTTAATCATGTTTTTGGAAATATGGTATTCAAACTTGCTTTAAAGTTGGGAAGATTTGGACCCTAATGAGTTTGGGCTTCAATTTTTGGGTTATAGGGTATTGGTATATGATGGTTTATTTATTCAAATATCTATATAACATATCTTTTGGGAGAAAAAGGAGGTGTGACAATTTTCACCAATCATTGTTTTAGACAGGCCAACCAAGTTGCAGATAGAATGGCCTCGCTAAGCCATAATCAGGAAAACCAGTACATATGTACAAAATTTTCTTCTTTACCTAGTCAGATTAAAGGACTGTTGAACACATATATATGGCAAATGCCTTCATTTCGAGTCAAGAAGAAGAGACCAAGCATGCTCATGATCTAGCCACCTTGAACTCCCACCTTTATTGCCACCTTATTTTGGGGTCAACTAGTTTGTTCATAGCTAGGGAACTTTTATGTTTACAAATCTTGAGTCCTGCTAGTACATGCTCCAAAATATATACGAAGGTAAGGCTTAGTCCCCCTTCGACAACTTCTTTTTGCGTACAGTGGCAATAAAATTGTGACTCGTGTTTGAAGTTAAAAAATATTTTTAGCAAAACAAAAAGTGCATGTCATCACCCTTTGTTCATTAATCCTCACATTCACTCAATCAATGAATACTATGGAAATATAACATGGCAACACCCTTCGTGCTTTTCACTCCTCCTCACCAAGCAACATTAATAACCCGAAGTATCAAGCAAGGTGAGAAGTAAATTTCAACTTCAACCATGTTGCTAGAATAAGCAAATTCAATTATCAATATCACTACAACTTCAAAATAAGCGAACAATTAAAGAGTAACAATCTAACTACGACATGAAAGGCGTAGTAAATGAAACAACATGGTACAATAAGATAATACCCACTGGTATGCTTTAACCCATGAAAACATATATATACTCGCCACCTTGCATATACGCCGTCCCCACACATAATTCAAGTAGTAAATAGAACAACAAGCCCTAATTCGCTCAAGTCAAAGTTAAGCACGGTACTTACCTCATTCCGCAACTAAATCAACAATCAATCACGGCTTTGCCTTTCGAACAAGCCTCCAAATGTACTGAATCTATTCAATTGTCGACCAAACAATCCAAAACAAGCTTTAGAAACTACCCTCAAATGAAAAAGGTTCAATTTTAATCATCTTTGAAAAAGTCAACAAATGTTAACCCCGGGCCCGTTTAGTCAAAATCTGAGATTCAGACTAAATTTCGATTACCCATTCATCCCTGAGTCCGGATACGTATTTTGTTTCAAAATCTGACCTTAATTTGAGGCCTAGATGTCTATTTTATAAAATTCCTAAATTCTACCAAAAACTCATAATTTTAACCATAAAATTCATAACTTTGATGTTAAAAATTCATGAAAAGTAATAGGGAATTGATGAAAATTGAATTAGAGTTGCTTAACAATGAATTTGGGGAGAAAATATTCTTCAAAAATTGCCTCTAGAGTGTTTAGGTTTGAAAAATGGTGTAACATGAGCTAAGTCTCGACTTTTTCCCTCCTTTACCCAGTTGCAAATGTCGCATTTGCAAACACTTGTTCGCAAATGCGACACACTGATCGCAAATGCGATTAATGCATCAGGACTACAGAAGTCGCAAATACGATAAAACCTTCGCATTTGCGAAGGTCCCTCCCTCCGCAAATGCGAATTGAGCTTCACTTTTGCGAAACTGCCCCCAAAGTTGTGAGAGTCGCAAATGCGAGATTCCAACCGCATTTGCAATTTCCCATCCTTCGCAAATGCGGTTCCTTCTTCGCAAATGCGAAGATCCTTCTTCATACGAACCTACCGGAATCGTCAAAATACCGATTCGAGTCCGTTTATCAGAAATATTGATCATGGTCAATTCTAGCCTCATTTTATAAGTCAAAAATCACATTTTCATCAAAAATGCATATAAAAGCTTTCCGAAGAGAGACTCGGACCACGCACGCTAGGGGTGCTTATTGGGCAAATCGGGCGGATAATTACGCTTAACGGTTCGGTTTAATAGTTATCGGATTATAAATATAGTAATCCGCTAGCCATCCAATAAGACAACGGGCGGATTGGTATCGGATTAATAATTATCGGGCAGTTATCGGGCAATTTATCGACTTAACCAAATAGAATTTTTTTGAATAATCATTCCATCAATACCAAATAGTTTCAAATCAATACCAAATATTTAATACCATCTAAGATCTAACCAAACAGTATTTTTTAATTGAAGAATCTTCAAGACTACTCATACTGTCATACACGTATTAACCAAATTTTTAATACCATCAAGACTACTCATACACACATACACGTATTACATTGAGATTTCGATTTTTTGACTTCTCAGTTCTCAGTTCAAGAGAGACAAGACTGACGACTTCTCTGTCTCTAGTGGTTGCAGACAATTGAGAATTAGAAAATAGAAATTAGGGGTTTAGCCATTCAGGGTTTCAATAGTACTTTATATACATATGGGTAAAAGTGTAAATATAATAATTTTTAACGGGTTAACGGTTTGAGTGATCCGCCCCCAAACCGTTAAGCCGTTAATTATAAAATCTCAATTCATTCACCATCCATTACCCCGATAATCCGATACTAAAAAATTAATAAGCCATTGGTTCGGTTCGGTTCGGTTAATGGTTTCGGTTCAGTTCGCTTCGGTTAACGGTTTTGCTTCGGTTTTGAACAGCCCTAACACATGCAAATCAATAAGTATTAAATGAAGCTAGGAGAGGTCTCGAAAGAATGAAATTAAGGCTAGTACTCAAAACGATCTATCAAGTCGTCACAAATGCAAGATTATTTTTATTCTGCGTTTGATTGTATTTTTGAATTCGAAATTAATAATTTCATAATTACTTATACCACAATTGTGATATTATTCCAGTCTCATACTGAGGGTGAGATAACGATCACGGAATAAATATTAAAATAACAAAAATACTATTTTCCAAAGCTTGTTTCTTCGACAATACTTTAAAAAATTCAAGGTTAAATTGATAGTAAGAGTTTATCTCAATTTAATAAGTGTAAACCAAACACATTTTCATATTATACCTCATATATTCTATTTTTAACCCAATATCTATCAATAAAAAATATATCCACTAACTAATTCCTTCATTATTTGATCCCGGTATCATAATTCCGTTAATATAATATCAGTATAACTAGTTGCTTGCCAAACGACCCTCAAAGGTTTCCTAAATACACTTGGGAAATTCGAATCCTTAAACAAGTGGGATTTGGTCTACGTACTGTCCATTACAAAAGCATGCCCACTTGCCTTGAATCTCCCACCAGTTTGTCTTAGGGCTCTAAGAATTAAAAGAGAAACCATGCCTCTCAATCTTGAGTTCGACAGCAACATCTACTCTGACTATACCATCCTTACACCTTCACAGCTTTCCTCTTGCGGCGACCCTAACAATCCAGACTGGTTCAGTTTCGTGTCTACTTTTCTCACTCAACATCTATGCATTTATATACCTCAAAAACTGTTGTTTTAAGGTCCGATTCTATTATTACTGATCTCAATCACTCGGCAATTCCATTATTCAGATCTCTTGGCATATTGGAAGAGCATCAACATAATCTTGTTTCTGAGATATCTTCCTTTGCCGATGAATTGGCTTCGGATATTTCAAATGACGGTGAAACGATGTTTCCCATAGTCGTTTCTATTGTCTTCTATCAGGCAAGGCGAAAGGAGGAAGCGGAAGCGTTGATTGAGGAACTTGGGAAAGTAGTGGTGAAAGAGGAAGATTATTATGAGGAGGAGTGCCCTATTTGCTTAGAAAGGTCTTCAATCGGGGAAGAAATAACGTACATGCCCTGTTCTCATTTTTGCCACTCCCATTGTCTGCTCAAGTGGTTCGAAAAGAATACTTCTTGCCCTTTGTGTCGTTTCCACTGCTAACAGTACACAGGCGAAAATAGGATTTGGAATGAATAAGTTCAAGTTGTTAATATTAGACTCATTGAATTTTTTTAATTACAGATTTAAAATTTAATATTTGTTGATATCTTTAGCGATTTTGTTATGTTTTATGTCTGAAAATACTAAATTCTGATCAGCTCATCGCACAAAAGATACATCCCACTCTGACTTCATTCAAAGAGATCGTGGATTCAACATTTGGTTTCCAATTATTCTGTGTTTTAAAAGGCATCTCGTATCTCTGGGACTCGCCCTTGGGCGGGGCACTTGCAAAACGCCCTAGAGCTCATGTATGGGGCTTAGTTCTGTGAGGCTTATGCCCCAAGCGTCCGACCGTGCGCCCTAAACACGCATAATGCCCAACGCTCGGGGCTTGCCTGACAGTTCTAACGCAAATCACATGTCGAATTTCCTAATTAATATCGTTGACCTTCAAAATTCTTTAATAAATTAATGATAAAAGTTCTATTCATCGATAAAAATATGAAATTGAGCATAACTCTAATAATGAGACATAGTATTGCGAATTTATATCTTCACTAGTTATTGGTCGTGTCTTAGTTCATTTATCCCTCTTTGTTATACACTTTTATTAATTTGATATCTTAAACTAATTTGTATTTATTCATGAAGGAGTAATATATTAATTATCGTACTAATAAGATTTTATTAATTATTTACTTTTAGGAAAGTAAAATGTAGAGTTTGATCATTTTTTTTAAAGAAATTGTAAGTATTTAATTATTTGAAAGTTAAAGACGTTATACGTGATTTGTATGCATTAGTTATACTTAAGAATCATGCTA
>AWOL01S0019729.1:80076-108200 GCA_000715115.1 Nicotiana otophora
ATATATATATTTCACATATTTATAGTTTTTTTTCAATTTTTATGCAATTTTATCTGTTTATAAATATTTACTGTCATTATATTATTTTATAAAATATTAAAAATTAAATATCTATGGAACTTACGCCTCGCTGAGGCATATGTAAAACGCCTCGCCTTACGCCCATGCCTTTTAAAACACCGCTCGTAATCAAGTCAGACCTTCTAACTAAGTTGTTATAATAGTTTTGCTGGAGAAAGTGAATTAAAAAAACAATGATGATGAGAAATTGTATCAATCCAAGATTAGTAGCAACTAATAAGTGAGTTGAACAGAAAGAATATAAGTTAATCAATTCAATAATAAGGGAAAATGGAAATCAACACCCTAGGTTATCTTTTATCCTTTTGTAGAAATTAAACTATTTGGGATTTCCTTCCAGAATTGTAATAATTGTACCACTTGCAACTTTGGTATTACGTTGAAGGATTTTATAAATTTTGGTGTTTAATACTTTTTGTAAGGTTCCATCCGACCCAACTGTTTATTCCTTCTTATCTATCTTTCTTGGTTCTTTATAGTAGTAACTAAGAATTAGGGTGTGTTTGGTACGAAGAAAAATGTTTTTCACGAGGGTTGTTTGGTACGATGGAAAATGTTTTTCCCGGAAAATGAATGGTTTTATCACTTATTTTTTCTTGTTTGGTTGGTGAGTGAATTTTTTTTTCGAAAAATATTTTCTAGTGTTTGGTTAGAGAGTACAAAATACTTTTTAGGAAAATAATTTTTTATGTTACTCTTCTCAGCCCATTCTCCCAAATCCCCATGTTTCTTGTGCTCTCCCCTCCCATTCAAATACCCAATGTTTTCAGAACTTTATTTTCTTCAAGAATTTAATTATTCATTTAAAAATTCACACAAACCCAAAGGAACTAATGTGATGCTTTACTTTTCACACAAAACAACGTTGAAATTGGTGCGCCATAACTAAAACGAAAATAATACTCATTTTTGGTTGAAAAGAATACTCTTTCTACAACATGAAAAGAAAGTGTTGAAATGAAAGAAAATATTTTTTATATATTATGAAAATAAAGTACTTTTTGTGTTGAAATGAATGACAATACTTTTCATTGCATTATTTTGTTAAAATGAAAGAAAGTACTTTTAGACATCATGAAAAGAAAGTACTTTTTTGGTTGAAATGAAAGAAAATACTTTTAATTACATCATTTTTTTGAAATAAAAGAAAATACTTTTTATGCGTCATGAAAAGAAAGTACTTTTTTTTTGTTGAAATGAAAGAAAATACTTTTGATTGCATTATTTTGTTGAAATGAAAGAAAATACTTTATATACATCATGAAAAGAAAATACTTTTTTGTTGAAATGAAAGAAAATACTTTTGATTGCATTATTTTGTTGAAATGAAAGAAAATACTTTATATACATCATGAAAAGAAAATACTTTTTTGTTGAAATGAAAGAAAATACTTTTTTTTACATCATGAAAAGAAAATATTCATTTTGTTGAAATGAAAGAAAATACTTACATCATGAAAAGAAAGTATTTTTTTTGTTGAAATGAAAGAAAATACTTTTTACTACATTTTGTTGAAATGAAAGAAAATACTTTTTATACATCATAAAAAGAAAGCACTTTTTTTGTTGAAATGAAAGAAAATACTTTTTACTACATTATTTTGGTGAAATAAAAGAATTGTTTTTACATGTGTGATAACCCGATAGGTCATTTATAGTTTTGCCATTTATTTCTGTGTTTCGAGACCTCGAATAGTTTTATTTAGCCTTTCTCGATTTGCGTGCGCAGTCAATGTCTTTTTCCAGAAAACTTTTATGTGAAAAATTGAAGAAAATGTGAAATTTTGTCTTAAAACTCATTTGAGTTGACTATGGTCAATGTTTTATGTAAACAAAACTAGATCAGTATTTTGATGATCCCGGTGGATCTGTATCGTGATTTGAGACTTGGACGTATGCCCAGAATCAAATTTGAAAGTCCCTAACATGATTTAACGTGATTTGTTGAAAACTAGCAATTTAAACGTTTAAAAAATTCTTACGTTTGACCGTAGGTTGGCTTTGTTGCTACCAGGTTCGAATTTTGGTTCCAGAACTTAGTATAGGTTCATTTCGGTAATTATGACTTGTTTGCAAAATTTGGTGCAAAACGAAGGTGATTTGACATGATTCTAACGTTCGGTTGTTAAATTGAAAGTTCTTAAGTTTCTTTGAAAATTTCATTCGTCTTGGTATTCGATTCGTAGTTCTAGGTGTTATGTTAGTGTTTTGATCGCGCGAGGAAGTTCGTATGATGTTATTACACGTGTCAGCATGTTTGGTTTGGAGCCCGAGGGACTTGGGTAAGTTTCGGATAGGCTACAAGTGATTTTTAGACTTAGATCATTGCTGGGTTTTCACTGTTGCTAATACCTGGTGCTTTGTACTTCGCGATCATGAAGCCACTCTCGCGATCACTAATTGGAACTTGGGATGGGTGGATTTACCCTACGCGGGGAACAGGTCACGAATGCGAAGCTTTGGGGGCTTACCTTTCGCGAACGCAACCACCCACACGCGAACGAGAAGGTTTATGGGGTTCTGGGGGAGTTGGGCAGGTCACTCTATGCAAACGGGAGCCCAGGCTTGTGAACGCAAAGGCAAAGGGGGCTAAGCCTTCGCGAACGCGAAGAGGTGACCACGATTGTGATGGTCTTTTGCCGGTGCTCTTCGCGAACGCGTCTGGTACTTCGCGAACGCGAAAAACACCTATCGCCCAGACTTTAAAACTTCCAAAAATCAGGATTTCACCCGTTATTCACCATCATCTCTTTAGAGCTCGGCCTAAAGGTGATTTTGAAGAGAAATTTCATCACTATTACATATGTTAGTATACTTTAACTCATTTTTTTTCATTTCCATCCACACCCATTGATTTCTAACCTTAATCTATACTCTTTCATAGTAGATAATTAGGGATTTGGGTAGAATTGGAGGTTTTTTGAAAAATTGAGATTTAGACCACAAATTGAGATCGAATTTCAAAATTAATCACATAATCGAGCTCGGGGGTGAATGGGTAATTGGATTTTGGTCTGAATCTCAGGTTTTGACCAACCAAGCGAGGGGTTGACTTTTGTTGACTTTTTGAGAAAATATAAAGATCTTAATTTTATGCATTGTAATTGATTTCCCTAACATTGCTTGTTGATATTAAGTCGATTTTGGTTAGATTTGGTTGGTTCGGAGGCGAATTTTAGAGGAAAGACCCCGGCTGAGCTTTGATTTACTTGTGGAGCGAGGTAAGTGTTGGGTCTAACCTTGATTTGAGGGAATTAGGAACCCTTGAACTATATGTTATGTGAATTACATGCGTAATGACGTATATGCGAGGTGACAAGTATATATACTATCAAAATAGTTGTTTTCATGCTATCCCGTATTTTATTAATTATCTTATTCCATGTCTTAACTGTTACATGCTTTAATTGCTTTCTATTGCCGTAACTGGTTACTTGTCATCTATTCACTCTTGTATTGAAATGCTCGTTTCTTTCATGATTCCATGATTAATTGCTACTTGTCTTACTTGTACACTTTAACTGTCATATATTTGGCTTGTCTTGTTGCTTTGTATTAATTGTGGCATTCCTTGATTTGGTACGAGGTTACTTTATGGCTTTGCTTTCATATTCTTTAATTGTAGAGATTCTTGTGAATTGAAATGTTGAATTAATTACATTTATTGATTTTATTTATGGATCGGGTTGGACGCCGCAACGGGTGGAATAAATGAGGACTCATATTGATATGGTGGGATCGGGTTGCATGCCGTAACGGACTTTATATGTGATTTTGATATGGTAAAATAAGGGCGGATTATGATATTGATCTTGATTGATATGGTGGGATAGGGTTGTGCGCCAAATGGTTTTTACATGTTATTCTTGATATTGGTATGGTGAATAAGGGATTATTGTGTTGTACGGTGGGATCGGGTTGCGTGCCACAACAGATTATGTGTGTTGTATTCATTGTTGTATTGTGTTAGCTTTCAGTATTTTCACACGAGATTTTGAGGACTGATGTTTCTGGATTTACTAAATACGAGGATTGAGTTTGTTTTCATAAGTTAACTGCCTTACTTTTCATGTGTTTTCTTTCCTGTCGTTATTATTATACTGCATACATGTTATTGTAAGTGACCCGCCTTAGCCTCGTCACTACTTCGTTGAGTTTAGGCTCGACACTTACAGAGTGCATGGGGTCGATTGTACTCATACTATACTCTACATTTCTTGTGCATATTTTGGAGTCGGTCTTAGTTGCGGTCAGTAGATTGCTCGGATTGATTGCTTTACATAGACTTGAGGTACAACTGCATGGCGTCAGCAGCCTTGAAGTCCCCTTTCATATCTCTCTAGTTTTTTACTGTATTTCAGACAGTTATGCTTTCATTCAGACTTTTATTTATAGTACTCTAGTCGCTCGTGTACTTGTGATACCAGTTCTGGGATTGTATCTAGATATCATTATTGTTATGGTTTTCTCACTCTATTTCAGTTTATTCAGTTTCATGGTTATTATTTAATTTGAATTGTTAAAATTGGCTAAAAACTATTCTAGCATTGGTTTGCCTAGCAAGTAAAATTTTAGGCGCCATCACGGTCCTGAGGGTGGGAATTCTGGGTGGTGACAAGTTGGTATGAGAGCACTAGGTTTCCTAGGTCTCACGAGTCACGAGCAAGCTTAGTAGAGTCTGGAGGATCGGTAAGGACACGTCTGTACCTATCTTCCAGAGGCTATGGATTTTAGGAAATATTTCACTTCTTTCTTTCTCTATATTGCGTTTTATTCTATCAATGATGATTGGACCATTCTATTCTTCTTCCCTCGCAAATGGCGATAACACGCAGAGTATCTACAGCCGAAGCCCCCTATGGTAGCTACTACCAGCGGTAGAGGCCGATGCCGAGGCCGAGCTAGATGCCGTAGAGGTAGAGCTCAGCCTATAGCTCGAGCAACAACACCCGCAGTGGAGCCTCAAATTGATCACGAGGAGGAGGTTCCATCTCAGGCTGTACCTGTCGGACCAGCTCAGGTCCCGGAGGGGTTCATAACCACTGTAGTGCTTTAGGACGCTCTAGTCTGTTTGGTGGGCCTTATGGAGAGTGGCCCAGACCGCTACATTTCCGGTGGCACCAGCCATCTCTCAGGCTAGGGGAGGTGCACAAAATCACGCTACTCACACCCCAGAGTAGGCGACTCCCCAGTATCAGACTCCAGCAACCCTGCTAATTGGGGTGGTTCAGCCGGTTGTTGCGGCACAGGCCAGTGATAGGCCCGCTATGTCTTCTGAGGCTTTGTTGAGGTTGGATAAGTTTACCAAGCTCTTTCCTGTTCATTTCAGTGGTGCACCTTCTGAGGACCCACAAGATTATCTATACTACTACCGCGAGGTGTTGCGGAACATGGGTATAGTGGAGACCAATAGGGTCGACTTTGCAGTGTTTCTGATGACTGGTTACGCCAAGAGGTGGTGGAGAGATTATATGTTGACTAGACCAATTGGGTAGCCTGCACTTACCTGGGATCAGTTCTCACAGCTATTTCTAGAGAAGGACATCCCTGTTACTCTGAGAGAAGATTACTGTAAGCAGTTTGAGTGTCTTCAATAGGGTAGTATGACTGTTACCCAGTACGAGACTCGATTTGTGGACCTAGCTCACCATGCCATTATCTTGCTTCCTACTGAGAGGGAGAGATGGAGGAGGTTCATTGATGGGCTCACTTTCACTATTAGGATACAAATGGCTAAGGAGACCAGAAATGATATTACTTTCTAGAGGGCCGTGGATAATGCTAGATGGATCGAGATGGTTCGTGCTCAAGAGAGGGGCCTGGTATCTGATAAGAGACCTCATCATTCCGGTAGTTTCAGTGGTGCCTCATCTGGAGGCATGGGTACTTTTGGTAGAGGCCATCCTCCCAAGCCATTTCAGTCAGTGCTTCAGGCATCTCATAGTACTTTAGAGAGTCGTGGTCCTTATGTGCCTCATTCCGGGAAGCCAGACTACAGTGCAGCATCAGCTCCTATCAGTGCACCTCCGATTCAGAGCTATCACCATGGTTATCCGTCCTGTTCGGGTCAGCTTTAACTTCAACAGACCCAACAACAGGATGTGTGTTTTCAGTGTTGAGGTACTGGTCATATCAGGAGGTTTTGTCCGAGATTGTTGGGCGGCATTCCACAACATAGTTCTCGTGCCATGGTCCCGGCACCAGTTGCTCCATCGCCCACTCAGCCAGCTAGAGGTAGGGATCAGGCAGCTAGAGGTGGAGGTGAGGCCGTTAGAGGTGGATGTCAGGCCATTAGAGGTGGAGGTCATCCAGCTGAGGCCATCCTAGAGACGTAGGTAAGAGTGGTAGGTCCCATCCCCGATGTTATGCTTTCCCAGCTAGGAATGAGGCTGAGTCATCTGACGTCGTTATCACATGCATTGTTCCAGTTTTCCATAGAGATGCTTCAGTTCTATTTGATCCGGGCTCTACTTATTCCTACGTATCATCCTATTTTGCTTCATATCTGGTTGTGCCTCGTGATTCTTTGAGTTCTCCTGTGTATGTGTCTATACCTGTGGGAGATTCTATTATTGTAGATCGTATCTATCGCTCGTGTGTTATTACTATTGAGAGTCTTGAGACTAGCATAGATCTCCTACTTCTTGATATGGTAGATTTTGATGTTATCCTAGATATGGATTGGCTGTCACCTTATCATGCTATATTGGACTATCATGCCAAGACGTTGATCTTAGCCATGCCGGGGTTGCCTTGATTAGAGTGGAGAGGGACTACTGGCCATTCTACCAGCAGGGTTATTTCTTATATGAAGGCTCGACGTATGGTCGAGAAGCGATGTCTAGCATATTTGGCCTATGTTTGTGATTCAAGTGCGGAGGTTCCTTCCATGGATTCAGTTCCTGTTGTGCATGCGTTTCTAGAGGTGTTTCCCGCAGATCTGCCAGGGATGCCACCTGACAGATATATTGACTTATGTATTGATTTGGCTCCGGGAACTCAGCCCATTTCCATTCCACAATACCGTAAGGCCCCGCCGGAGTTGAAGGAGTTGAAGGAGCAATTGCAAGATTTACTTGATAAGGGATTCATTATACCTAGTGTCTCGCCCTAGGGTGCGCCTGTGTTGTTTGTGAAGAAGAAAAATGGATCGATGAGGATGTGTATATACTATCGGCATTTGAACAAGGTCACTATCAGTAACAAGTATACGTTGCCAAGGATTGATGACTTATTTGATCAGCTCCAAGGTGCCAAGGTGTTTTCGAAGTTTAGAGGAGCATGAGCAGCACCTTCGAATTGTACTTCAGACTCTGAGAGATAGCCAGTTATATGCCAAGTTTTCAAAGTATGAGTTTTGGTTAGACTCAGTCGCCTTTTTAGGGCATGTTATATTGGCTTAGGGCGTAAGGGTGGATCCTAAGAAGATTGAGGCAGTTCAAAACTGGCATATACCTACTTCAGCTACAGAGATTCGGAGTTTCCTAGGTTTGGCGAGTTATTATCACCGGTTCGTGGAGGGGTTTTCATCCATAGCAGCCCCATTGACTAGATTGACCCAGAAGGGTGCTTCATTAAGGTGGTAAGATGAGTGTGAGTTGAGCTTTCAGAAGCTCAAGACTGCTTTGACTACGACGCCAGTGTTGGTGTTGCCCATAGGTTCAGGATCCTACATGGTGTATTGTGATGCATCTCGTATTGGGCGGTGTAGTATTGATGCAGGATGTCAGGGTGATTGCATACGCGTCGCGGCAATTGAAAGTTCATGAGAATAATTACCCTGTTCATGACTTAGATTTGGCAGCCATTGTTCATGCGCTGAAGATTTGGAGGCACTATCTTTACAGCATGCTGTGTGAGGTATTCACGGATCATCTGAGTCTACAGTATTTGTTCAAGAAAAAGGATCTCAACTTGAGGCAGAGGAGGTGGTTGGAGCTGTTGAAAGACTATGATATCACCATTTTGTATCATCCCGGAAGGCCAACGTGGTGGACAATGCCTTGAGTAGAAAGACTGTGAGTATGGGTAGCCTTGCATATATTCCAGTTGGTGAGAGGCCGCTTGCATTAGATGTTCAAGTTTTGGCCAATCAGTTCGTGAGGTTAGATATTTCGAGCCCTGTCATGTTTAGCTTGCACAGTCTCTTGGTCTTCCTTGTATGAGTGCATCAGAGAGCGTTAATGTGATGAACCCCGTTTGCTTGTCCTTAAGGACATGGTGTGGCATGGTGGTGCCAAACATGTTACTGTTGGAGATGATGAGGTTTTGCGGATGGAGGGTCATATTTGTGTGCCCAATAAGGATGGGCTTCGCGAGTTGATTCTTGAGGAGGCCCACAATTTCCGGTATTCTATTTATCCAGGTGCCACCAAGATATATCAGGTCTTGCGACAACATTATTTGTGGAGGAGGATGAAGAAGGACATAGTTGCATATGTAGCTCGGTGTCTGAATTGTCAGCAAGAAAAGTATGAGCATTTGAGCCCTGGTGATTTGCTTCAGAGGCTAGAAATTCCTGAGTGGAAGCGGGAGCGTATTACTATGGATTTTATTGTTGGACTCCCACAGACTCAGAAGAAGTTCGATGCGATATGGGTCATTGTGGATAGGTTGACCAAGTCGGCACATTTCATTCCAGTGGCAGTTACCTATTCTTCATAGAGGTTAGCTGAGATCTACATCTGCGAGATCGTCCCTCTTCACGGTGTGCCCATGGCTATCATTTCCGATCGAGGAACCTTGCAGTTCTGGAGGGCCTTACAGCGTGAGTTAGGCACACGAGTTGAGTTGAGTACAACCTTTCCCCCCCAGACGGACTGGCAGCCCGAGCACACTATTCAAATATTTCAGGATATGCTTCATCCTTGTATTATGGATTTCGGGGGTTCAGTTCTTACCGCTTGCGGAGTTTGCCTACAACAACAGCTACCGATCGAGCATTCAGATAGCTCCATATAAGGCATTATACGGGATGTAATATCGTTCGCCAGTTGGATGGTTTGAGCAGGGAGAGGCTCGGTTGTTAGGTACCAATTTGGTTCAAGATGCCTTGAAAAAGGTCAAGATTATTCAGGATCGACTTCACACCGCTCAGTCTAGGTAGAAGAGTTATGCCAGTCGTAGAGTTCGTGATATTGAATTCATGGTAGGAGAGAAGGTATTGCTTCGGATTTCACCAATGAAGGGTGTGATGAGGTTCGGAAAGAAAGGCAAGTTGAGCCCTAGGTATATCGGGCCCTTTGAGATTCTTGAGAGAGTGGGTGAGGTGGATTACAGGTTGGCATTTCCACCTAGTTTGTCAATAGTCCATCCAATGTTCCATGTGTCTATGCTCCGAAAGTATCACAGTGATCCATCCTATGTGTTATATTTTAGCTCAGTCTAATTGGATAAGGATTTAACTTATGAGGGGGAGTCGGTGGCCATTCTAGCCCGGCAGGTCCAGCAGTTGAGGTCTAAGAGTTATCCTTCAGTTCGAGTGTAGTGGAGAAGTTAGCCGATCGAGGCATCTACGTGTGAGTCCGAGTCAGACATGCAGAGTAGATATCCAGACCTTTTTACCAGTCCAGATACCTTTCTATGTCCGTTCGAGGATGACCCGATAGGTCATTTATAGTTTTACCCTTCATTTATGTGTTCCGAGACCTCGAATAGCTCCGTTTGGCCTTCCTTGATTTGCGCGCACAATTCGTATCTTTTTTCGGAAAATTTTAATGTAAAAAATTGAAGAAAATATGAAAGTTTACCTTAAAACTAATTTGAGTTGACTACCATCAAGGTTTTGTGTAAACGGACCAAAATCAGTGTTTTTATGGTCCTAGTGGGTCCGTATTGTGATTTGGGACTTGGGCGTATGCCCGGAATCGAATTTGGAAGTCCCTAACTTGATTTTGACGTGATCTGTTGAAAACTAGCAATTTAAAGGTTTAAAAAATTCTTAAGTTTGGCCGTAGGTTGGCTTTGTTGCTACTGGATTCAAATTTTGGTTTCAAAACTTGGTATAGGTTCATTTCGATATTTATGACTTGTCTCCAAAATTGGGTGCTAAATGGAGTTGATTTGACGTGATTCGGACGTCCAATTGTTAAATTGTAAGGTCTTAAGTTGCTTTGAAAATTTTATCCGTTTTGGTGTCCGATTCGTAGTTCAGGTGTTACTTTGGTGTTTTGATCGCACGAGCGAGTTTGTATGATGTTATTACACCTGTGTGTTTGGTTTGGGTCCCGAGGGGCTCGGGTGAATTTCGGATAGGCTACGGGTGATATCTGGACTTAGATCATTGCTGGTTTTTCACTGTTGCTGATACCTGGCACTTTGTGCTTCGTCACTGTTGCTGATACCTGGCACTTTGTGCTTCGCGATCGCGAAGGGGAACTTGGGGCTAGGGGTGGATTTACCCTATGCGAGCGCAGGGAACAGGTCGCGAACGCGAAGCTTTGGGGGGCTTACCCTTCACGAACGCGACCACCCTCACGCGAATGCAAAGGTTTGTGGGGTTATGGGGGAGTTGGGCAGGTCACTGTCACGACCCGGAATTTCCACCGTCGGGACCGTGATGGCGCCTAACATTTTACTTGCTAGGCAAGCCAATGTTAGAGAATCATTAAACCAATTCTTATCCCATTCAGTAAATAACAGCAAATTAGCTAAGGTGAAATATAATGAGTACGGAATAATATAAATACTGCATTAATTACTACTACCTGGATCTGGAGTCACAATTCATGAGCATTTTAGGAATTCATTACAAGTAATAGTCGGAAAGAAATACAACTGTTTGGATGAAAGAAACAGTAAAACTGAAAAGATAGACGGGGAATTCAAGGTCTGTGAGCGCCAACAAATCTACCTTGAGTCTCCGGATAGCGGGTCCGACAGCTAAACTCTCGTCAACCCGAGCCGGATGAGAACTGAAACAACCAATATAATATGAATCAACAGGAGCACGAATATAGTAAAGGAAAAATGCACGGCATCACCCTTCGTGCTTTTACTCTCAATCTCACCATAAAATCAATAAAAACGACACGACATCACCCTTCGGGCATTAACTCTTATATCATGGCACGGTATCACCCTTCGTATATTAACACTCACAATATGGCACGGCATCACCCTTCTTGCTTTTACACTCACAATATGGTACGACATCACCCTTCGTGCTTTTACACTCACAATATGGCACGACATTACCCTTCGTGCATTAACACTCTCTCTTACCATAATGCAATGCATAAATAACAACAGGGAGATAGAATAACAAGTACAAACCTTACTTCAACATTTGGTTCCACAATATCAATCTTAACTTTGAAATAAATACTCAAGTATCACCAGAAAATCCGTAAATATGATAAGAACGATCAATTTAACAACACTAGTATAAACACGTAACAATTAGGCATAGGAAAGAGACAAATATAAGAAAAATGGGAGAAAACAGGGAAAACAGGTAAATTGACGGCGCATAAGTACTCGTCACCTCAAATATACGCCGCTCACATGAATTTCACATAGCAAATAGTCTCAGGTTCATAATTCCCTCAAGTCAGGGTTAGACACAATACTTACCTCGCTCCGAAGGCCACTTAATTCTCAATCACAGCTTTTCCTTTAGAATTAACCTCCAAACCACTCGTATCTATTTAAAAATGACTCAATAATATCAAATATTTCTAAAGGAATCAATTATATTGCATAAATTAAATTCCCCAAATTTTCCTCGAAAAAGTCGAAAAATCGACCTCTGACCCGCTTGGTCCAAACCCGAGGTTCGGACCAAAATCCATTTACCCATTCCCCCCCGATCCCGAATATATAATTAGTTTTGGAATCCGACCTCAAATTGAGGTCTAAATCCTCAAATTTCCGAAATCCCTAGTTTCTACCCTAACCCCTAATTTTACCTTGAAAACTCTAGATTTTTGGTTGATAATTTATAAAATGTAATGGGTAATTAAAGCAAAATGGTTTAGAATCACTTACAACACTTTGGGGAAGAAATGGCTCTTGAACAATCGCCTCTCACCGTTTGGTTTTTGAGAAAAATAAATTTTTGGCTAAATCCCGTGTTTGGATTCTGTTCAGTGCTGGGAGACAGTGTGCATCGCGTTCGCGAGGCCACTATCGCATTCGCGAAGAGCATTGGCTGCCAAGCCTTCACGTTTGCGAGACCGGGCTAGAGTTCGTGCTGGTTACCCCCCTGGCCTTCGCGTTTGTGAGACATCGTTCGTGTTCGCGATGAAGGAACGACTAACCCTCCCCCAGGTCCCCAAGTGCTTCGCGTTCGCGATGAGCCGGTCGCGTTCGCGAAGGGTAATTCCCCCATCACTTCGCATTCACGACCACGCCGTCGCGTTCGTGAAGAAGAAATTTCGGCCTCACCAGTTTACTCTTCGCGTTCGCAAGAGTACCTTCGCGAACGCGAAGAAGGACATGCCAGAACACCTGCTGGAGCAAAATACCAGATTTTCTAAGTATAAAACATCCCGTGGCCTATCCGAAACTCAGCCGAACCCTCGGGGCTCCAAACCAAACATGCACACAAGTTTAAAAACATCATACAAACTTGCTTGTGCGATCAAATCGCCAAAGTAACACCTAGAACTACGAATTTAGCACCAAATCAAATGAATTTCTCAAGAACACTTTAAAATTCCTATCTTCTCAACTGGACGTCCGAAACACGTCAAATCAACTCCGTTTTTTACCAAATTTCACAGACAAGTCTTAAATATCATAATGAACCTGTACCTGGCTCCGAAACAAAAATACGGACCCGGTACCAACAATGCCCAACATCAATCAATTCTTAAAAATAAATAAATTTTCAGACTTTTAATTTTCATTAAAAATTTATAACTCGAGCTAGGGACCCCCGAATTCGATTCCGGGCATGTGCCCAGGTCCCTAATTCGATACGGACCGGGACCGTCAAAATACGGATCCGGGCCCGCTTACCAAAATATGTTGACCAAAGTCAACTAAAATCAACTTTTAAGGCCTATATTCTTATTTTCATCAATTTTTAACATAAAAACTTTCCGGAAACATGCCCGGACTGCGCATGCAAATCAAGGAGGATAAAAATGAGATTTTTAAGGCTTAAGAGTGCAAAATCGAGTTCTAAAACATAAGATGACCTTTTTGGGTCATCACATTCTCCACCTCTAAAACAACCGTTCGTCCTCGAACGGACATAGAAAAGTACCTAGGCTGGTGAAAAGGTGGGGATATCTACTCCGCATATCGAACTCGGACTCCCAAGTAGCTGCCTCAATAGGCTGACCTCTCCACTGCACTCGAACTGAAGGTTAACTCTTTGATCTCAACTGGCGAACTTGCCGGGCTAGAATAGCCACCAGCTCCTCCTCGTAAGTGAAATCATTGTCCAACTGGACATAGCTGAAATCTAATACATGGGACGAATCGCCGTGATACTTTTGAAGCATGGACACATGGAATACTGGATGAACAGCTGCTAAACTAGGTGGCAACGCAAGCCTGTAAGACACCTCTCCTACCCTCTCTAGAATCTCAAAAGGTCTGATATAACTAGGGATTAACTTGCCCTTTCTTTACGAACCTCATTACACCCTTCATGGGTGATACCCGAAGCAACACTCTCTCCCCGACCATAAATGCAACATCACGAACTCTGCGGTCGGCATAACTCTTCTTCCTGGACTGAGAGGTGCGAAGTCGATCCTGAATAATCTTGTCCTTATCCAAGGCATTCTGTACTAAGTCTGTACCCAACAACTAAGCCTCTCCTGGATCAAACCACCCAACTGGCGACCGGCACCGCCTACTATATAATGCCTCATAGGGAGCCATCTGAATGCTCGACTGGTAGCTGTTGTTGTAGGAGAACTATGCAAGGGGCAAGAACTGATCCCACGATCCTCCAAAGTCTATGACACATGCGCGGAGCATATCCTCCAAGATCTGAATAGTACGCTCAGACTGCTCGTCTGTCTGAGGATGGAATGATGTGCTTAACTCAACCCGCGTACCCAACTCATGCTGTACTGCCCTTCAGAAGTGCGAGATAAACTACGTACCTCGATCAAAAATGATAGACACGGGCACACCGTGAAGACGGACGATCTCACGAATGTAAATCTCTGCCAACGGCTCCGAAGAATAGGTAACTGCCACAGGAATGAAGTGCGTTGACTTGGTCATCCTGTCCACAATGACCCAAACTGCATCGAACTTCCTCTGAGTTCGTGGGAGTCCAACAACAAAATCCATAGTGATACGCTCCCACTTCCACTCAGGAATCTCTAACATCTGAAGTAAACCACCAGGTCTCTGATGCTCACACTTTACCTGCTGGCAATTTAGGCACCGAGCTATGTATGCAACTATGTCTTTCTTCATCCTCCCCCACTAATAATGTTGCTGCAAGTCCTGATACATCTTGGAGGCACCCGAATGAATAGAATACCGGGAACTGTGGGCTTCCTCAAGAATCAACTCACGAAGTCCATCCACATTAGGCACACAAATACGCCCCTGCATCCTCAAAACTCCGTCATTTCTAACAGTAACCTGCTTGGCACCACCGTGCCGCACTGTGTCTCTAAGGACAAGTAAAAGAGTATCGTCATCCTGTCGATCTGTGATGCACTCAAACAAAGAAGATCGAGCAACTGTACAAGCTAGAACACGGCTGGGATCAGAAATATCCAACCTCACGAACTGGTTGGCCAGGGCCTGAACATCCAATGTAAGCGGTCTCTCTCCAATTGGAATATAAGCAAAGCTACCCATACTAGCTCACTTTCTACTCAAAGCATCGGCCACCACATTGGCCTTCCCGGGATGATACAATATGGTGATATCATAGTCTTTCAATAGTTCCAACCATCTTCTCTGCCTCAAATTGAGTTCCTTCTACTGGAACAAATACTGCAAGCTTCGATGATCCCTGAATACCTCCCATGGCACGCCGTAAAGATAGTGCCTCCAAATCTTCAACGCGTGAACAATGGCTGCCAGCTCTAGATCATGAATAGGGTAATTCTTCTCGTGAACCTTCAGCTGCCGCGAAGCATATGCAATAACCTTGCCACCCTGCATCAATACCGCACACAAACCAATACGGGATGCGTCACAATATACTGTCTAAGATCCTGAACCTGAGGGTAACACCAATACTGGTGCCATAGTCAAAGCTGTCTCGAGCTTCTGGAAGCTCACCTCACACTCGTCTGACCACATGAACGGGGCACCCTTCTGGGTCAATCTGGTCAACGGGGTTTCTATCGATGAAAACCCCTCCACAAACTGACGGTAATAACCTGCCAATCCCAAGAAACTACTGAATGCTGTAGCTGATGTGGGTCTAGGACAAATCTGATTTGCCTCAATATTCTTAGGATGTACCTGAATACCCTATGCTGATACAACGTGACCCAAGAAAGCAACTAAACTCAACCAAAACTCGCATTTTAAGAACTTAGCATATAACTGGCTGTCTCTCAGAGTCTGAAGAACGATCTGAAGGTGCTGCTCATGCTCCTCTCGGCTGTGGGAGGAAACCAAGATATCATCAATAAACACAATCACAAAGGAATCCAAGTAGGGCTTGAACATCCGGTTCATCAAATCCATGAATGCTGATGGGCATTTGTCAGCCCAAATGACATCACTAGAAACTCATAATGCCCATACTGAGTCCGAAAAGCTGTCTTAGGGACATCGAATTCCCTAATCCTCAACTGATGGTAACCAGATCTAAAATCAATCTTAGAAAATACATGGGCACCCTGAAGCTGGTCAAATAAATCATCAATCCTCGACAATGGATACTTGTTCTTGATGGTGACTTTGTTCAATTGCCGATAATCTATACACATCCTCATCGATCCATCTTTCTTCTTCACAAACAATACAGGTGCACCTAGTGCAAGACACTGGGTCTAATGAAGCCCTTATCAAGAAAATCTTGTAACGGTTCTTTCAATTCTTTCAACTCAAGGGGGGCCATGCGGTATGGCGGAATGGAAATGGGCTGAGTGCCCAAAGCCAAGTCAATGCAGAAATCAATATCTCTGTCGGGTGGCATCCCGGGCAGGTCTACAGTAAACATCTCTAGAAACTCACGAACAACTGGCACTGAATCCATGGAAGGAACCTCCGCACTAGAATCACAGACATAAGCCAAATAAGCTAGACACCCCTTCTTGACCATATGCCGAGCCTTCACATAAGAGATAACCCTACTGGTAGAATGGGCAAAAGTCCCATTCCACTCTAATCGAGGCAAACCCTGCAAGGCTAAGGTCACCATCTTGGTGTGATAATCTAATATAGCATGATAAGGTGACAGCCAATCCATACCCAGTATAACATCAAAATCAACCATATCGAGAAGTAGAAGGTCTAAACGAGTCTCAAGACTCCCAATGGTGATCACACACGAACGATAAACACGATCTACAATAATAGCATCTCCCACCAGTGTGGACACATACACAGGAGCACTCAAACAATCATGGGGCACAACTAAATAGGAAGCAAAATAGGATGACACATAGGAGTAAGTAGACCCCGGATCAAATAGAAATGAAGCATCTCTACTGCAAACTGAAATATTACCTGTGATAACAACATCAGAAGACTCAGCCTCAGGCCTGGCTGGGAAAGCATAACACCAAGGCTGGGCCCCACCACTCTGAACTACATCCCTAGGATGGCCTCTAATTGGCTGGTCTCCACCTCAAATGGCCTGACCTCCACCTCTAACAGTCTGGCCTCTACCTCTGGCTGCCTGACCCCTGCCTCTAGCTGGCTTAGCAGGTGGTACAGCAACTGGTGCTGGAACCATGGCACGAGAACTCTAATACCGTGAGTTGCCCGTTGCCCGAGGGCAAAATCTAGTAATGTGTGTCGGATCACCAAAAGTATAACATAACCTCGCCTGCTGTGACTGCTGACCCTGAAATTGACCCTGTCGACGTGAGTAACCACCCTGATAACTCTGGAGTGGAGGTGCACTAATAGGAGCTGGTGGTGCATTGTAAGCTAGCTGGTTGGAATAAGGCATATAAGGACCATAACCACCCGAGGCACCGTAGGATGCCTGGAGTGCTGAATGAAACGGCCTGGGAGGATGGCCTCTACCAAAAGTACCCCTGCCTCCAGATGGGGTGCCGCTGAGCTCACCGAAATAACGAGGTCTCTTATCAGACCACTGACCTCCCTGAGTAAGAACCATCTCGACTCGTCTGGCGACGTTAGCAGCCTCCTGAAAAGAAATCTTACACCTAGTCTCCTTAGCCATCTGCAATCTGATAGGCTGAGCAAGTCAATAAACCTCCTCACCCCCTCTCTCTCGGTTGGAAGCAGAAGAATAGCATGGCGGGCCAAATCCACAAAACGGGTCTCACACTGAGTAACAATCATACTGCCCTGCTGGAGACACTTAAACTGACGGTGACACTCCTCTCTCAATGTGATAGGCAGAAACTTCTCTATGAAGAGCTGAGAGAACTGGTCCCAAGTAAGAGGAGGCGACCCAGCTGGTCTGGTCAACAAATAATCTCTCTACCATTGCTTGGCGGAACCAGTCATCTGAAATGCAGCAAAGTCGACCCCATTGGTCTCCACTATACCCATGTTCCATAGAACCTCGTGACAGCTGTCAAGAAACTCCTGGGGATCCTCTGAAGTAGTACCACTGAAGTGAACAAGAAAGATCTTGGTAAACCTGTCCAATCTCCACAAAGCCTCAGAAGACATAGCTGACCCATCACCGGCCTGTGCCGCAATAACCGGCTGAGCTACTCTGACTGGCTGAGCTGCTAGAGCCTGATACTGGGGAGCTATCTGCTCCGGAGCGGGAGTAGTTGGAGTCTGGGCTACTCCTATAGCCTGAGAGACTGCTGGTGCCATGGGAAATGCGTCAGTCTGGGCCACATTCTCCATAAGGACCACCAAACGGACCAAAGCGTCCTGAAGTACTGGGGTGACAATGAACCCCTCCGGAACCTGAGCTGGTCCGGCAGGAACAGTCTGGGCTGGAACCTCCTCATCAAGGTCTATCTGAGGATCCACTGCTGGGGATGCTACTCGGGCTCTAGGCTGAGCCCTGCCCCTGCCTCGGCCTCTGGCACGGCCTCGGCCTCGACCTATGCCACTCGTAGGAGCTGCCACTGGTGGCTCTGGCTGCTGCTCAATTGAGGAAGCGGTATGTATTCTCGACATCTGCAAGAGAATAAGAGTAGCAGAGTTCAATCAATATTGAGAAAACAACATCGCACGACAGAGGAGAATAGAAGTGAAATTTGTTCCTAAACTTTATATCCTCTGGAAGATAAGCACAGACATCTCTGTACCGATCCTACAGACTCTACTACTTGCTCGTGAATCGTGAGACCTAGGGAACCTGGCTATGATACCAACATGTCACGACCCGGAATTCCCACCGTCCGGACCGTGATGGCGCCTAACATTTCACTTGCTAGGCAAGCCAATGTTAGAAAATTATTAAACCAATTATTATCCCATTCAGTAAATAACATCAAATTACCTAAGGTGCAATATAATGAGTGCGGAATAATATAAAGACTGCATTAATTACTACTACCCGGATCTGGAGTCACAATTCATGAGCATTCTAGAATTTATTACAAGTAATAGTCTGAAAGAAATACAATTGTTTGGATGAAAGAAACAGTAAAACTGAAAAGATAGACGGGGACTTCAAGGTCTGTGAACGCCGACAAATCTACCTTGAGTCTACGGATAGCGGGTCCAACAGCTAAAATCTCGATCAGCCCGAGTCGGTACCAAAGTCTGCACAGAAAGTGCAGAGTGCAGTATCAGTACAACCGACACCATGTACTGGTAAGTGTCGAGCCTAACCTCGACGAAGTAGTGACGAGGCTAAGGCAAGGCACCTACAAATCAACCTGTAGAATTTAACAGTGTATATACAAATAACAATAATGAAGAACTAGACAAGAATTATCGGGAGGGGATACATACTGGGGGAAAATACGAAGTAAAGAGCTGCAGCAGAATGAGAACTAAAACAACCAATATAATATGAATTAACAGGAGCATGAATATAGTAAAGGAAAAATGCACGGCATCACCCTTCGTGCTTTTACTCTCAATCTCACCATAAAATCAATAAAAACGGCACGGCATCACCCTTCATGTATTAACTCTCATATCATGACACGGTATCACCTTTCGTGCATTAACACTCACAATATGTCACGACATCACCTTTCGTGCTTTTACACTCACAATATGGCACGGCATCACCCTTCGTGTTTTTACACTCACAATATGGCACGGCATCACCTTTCGTGCATTAACACTCCCCCTTACCATAATTCAATGAATAAATAACAACAGGGAGATAGAATAACAAGTACAAACCTTACTTCAACATTTGGTTCCACAATATCAATCTTAACTTTGAAATAAATACTCAAGTATCACCAGAAAATCCGTAAACAGGATAAGAACGATCAATTTAACAACACTAGTATAAACACGTAACAATTAGGCATAGAAAAGAGACAACATAGGAAAAACGGGAGAAAACAGGGAAAACAGATAAATTGGCGGCGCATAAGTACTCGTCACCTCACTTATACGCCACTCACATGAATTTCACATAGCAAATAATCGCAGGTTCCTAATTCCCTCAAGTCATGATTAGACACAACACTTACCTCGCTCCGAAGGCCACTTAATTCTCAATCACAGCTTTTCCTTTAGAATTCACCTCCAAACCACTCGTACCTATTCAAAAATGACTCAATAATATCAAATATTGCTAAAGGAATCAATTATATTGCATAAATTAAATTTCCCAATTTTTCCTCCAAAAAGTCAAATAATCGACCCCGGGCCCGCTTGATCAAAATCTAATGTTCGGACCAAAATCCATTTACCCATTCACCCCCGAGCCCGAATATATAATTGGTTTTGGAATCCGACCTCAAATTGAGGTCTAAATCCTCAAATTTCCGAAATCCTTAGTTTCTACCCTAATCCCTAATTCTACCATGAAAACTATAGATTTTTGGTTGATAATTCATAAAATGTAATGGGTAATTGAAGAAAAATGGTTTAGAATCACTTACAACACATTGGGGAAGAAATGGCTCTTGAAAAATTACCTCACACCGTTTGGTTTTTGAGAAAAATAAATTTTTGGCTAAATCCCGTGTTTGGATTCTGTTAAGTGCTGGGCGATAGTGTGCATCGCGTTTGCGAGGCCATTGTCGCATTCGCGAAGAGTATTGGCTGCCAAGCCTTAGCGTTCGCAAGAACGGGCTCGCGTTCGCACTGGTTACCCCCCTGGCTTTTGCGTTCGCGATGAAGAAACGACCAACCCTCCCCCAGGTCCCCAAGTGCTTCGCGTTCATGATGAGCCGGTCGCGTTTTCGAAGGGTAATTCCCCCATCACTTCGCATTCTCGACCAGGCCTTCGCGTTCGCGAAGAAGAAATGTTGGCCTCACCAGTTTACTCTTCGCGTTCGCGAGAGTACCTTCGCGAACACGAAGAAGGACATGCCAGAACACCTGCAGCAGCAAAATACCAGATTTTCTAAGTCCAACACATCCCGTGCCCTATCCAAAACTCACCTGAGCCCTCGGGGCTCCAAACCAAACATGCACACAAGTCTAAAATCATCATATGAACTTGCTCACGCTATCAAATTGCTAAAATAACACCTAGAACTACGAATTTAGCACCAAATCAAATGAATTTCTCAAAAACACTTTAAAATTCCTATCTTCTCAACTGAACGTCCAAATCACGTCAAACCAACTCCGTTTTTACCATATTTTACACACAAGTCTTAAATATCACAATGAACCTGTATCGGGCTCCGGAACCAAAATACGGACCCGGTACCAACATGCCCAGCATCAATCAATTCTTAAAAACAAATAAATTTTTAAACTTTTAATTTTTATTAAAAATTCATAACACGAGCTAGAGACCTCCGAATTCGATTTCGGGTATGCGTCTAGGTTCCATAATTCGATATGGACCTACCGAGATCGTCAAAATACGGATCCGGACCCGTTTACAAAACTATATTGACCAAAATCAACTAAAATTAACTTTTAAGGCATATATTCTTATTTTCATCAATTCTTAACATAAAAGCTTTTCGAAAACATGCCCGGATTGAGCACGCAAATCGAGAAGGGTAAAAATGAGATTTTTAAGGCTTAAGAGCGCAGAATCGAGTTCTAAAACATAAGATGATCTTTTGGGTCATCACAGTCACTCTATGTGAACGCGAGCCCAGGCTCACGAACGCAAAGGCAAGGGGGGAGGGGGGGCTAAGCCTTCGCGAACCCAAAGAGGTGACCGCGATCGTGATGGCATTTTTGCCAGTGCTCTTTGTGAACACGCCTGATGCTTCGCAAACATGAAGAACACCTGACGCCCAGACTTTAAAACTTCCAAAAATCGGGATTTCACCCATTTTTCACCATCTTCTCATTACAGCTCGGCTTAGAGACGATTTTGAAGAGAAATGTTATCACCATTTCATAGGTTAGTATACTTTAACTCGTTTTCTTCCATTTTCATCAATACTCATTGATTTCTAACCTTAATCTATACTCTTTCATGGTAGAAAATTAGGAATTTGGGTAGAATTGAGGGTTTTTGGAAAATTGAGATTTTGATCTCAAATTAAGGCCAGATTTCGAAACTAATCACATAATCGGGCTCGGGGGTGAATGGGTAATTGTGTTTTGATCCGAATCTTAGGTTTTGACCAAGCGGGCCCAGGGTTGACTTTTTGGAAAAAGTTTAAAGATCTTAACTTTATATATTGTAATTGATTTTCCTAGCATTGTTTGTTGATATTAAGTCAATTTTGGTTAGATTCGATTGGTTCGTAGGTGAATTTTAGAGTAAAAGCCCCGATTGAGCTTTGATTTGCTTGAGGACTGAGGTAAGTGTTGGGTCTAACCTTGATTTGAGGGAATTAGGAATCCTTGAACTATATGTTATGTGAATTACATGTATAACGGCGTATATGCGAGGTGACGAGTGTATATATCGTCAAAATTGTTATTTTCATGCTTTCATGTATTTCGTTAGTTAACTTATTCCATGTCTTAACTGTTACATACTTTAATTACTTTCTATGCCGTAACTTGTTACTTGTCATCTATTTACTCTTGTATTGAAATTCTCGTTTCTTCTATGATTCCATGATTAATTGCTGCTTGCCTTACTTATCTTATTTGTACACTTTAACTGTCATATATTTGACTTGTCCTGTTACTTGTATTAATTGTAGCATTCCTTGATTTGGTACGAGGTTCCTTTATGACTTTGCTTTCATATTCTTTAATCGTAGAGATTCTTGTGAATTGAGTTGTTGAATTGATTACATTTATTAATTTTATTTATGGATCGGGTTGCACGCCGCAACATGTGGAATAAGGGGGGATTGATATTGATATGGTGGGATCGGGTTGGACGCCGCAACAGAATTTATATGTGATTTTGATAGGGTGAAATAAGGGAGGATTATGATACTGATTCTGATTGATATGGTGGGATCGGGTTGCGCGACGCAACAAATTTTACATGTTATTTTTGATATTGATATGGTGAAATAAGGGAGGATTGTGTTGTACGGTGGGATAGAGTTTCGCGCCGCAACGGATTGTGTGTGATGTATTCATTGAATTATTGTGTTAGCTTTCAGTATTTTCATACGAGATTCTGAGGACTGATGTTTCTGGATTTACTGATTTCGAGGATTGAGTTTGTTTTCATAGGTTAACTACCTTACTTTTCCCGTATTTTTTTTCATGTTATTATTATACTGTGTACAGGTTATTGTAAGTGACCCGCCTTAGCCTCGTAACTACTTCGTCGAGGTTAGGCTCGACACTTACAGAGTGCATGGGACCGGTTGTACTCATACTGCACTCTGCACTTCTTGTGCAGATTGTGGAGTTGGTCCTAGCGGTGGTCAGTAGATTTCTCGTATTGATTGCTTTACGGAGACTTGAGGTACAACTGCACGCCGTCCGCAGCCCTGAAGTCCCCTTTCATATCTATCTCTAGTTGTTTATTATATTTCAGACAATTATGCTTTCATTCAGACTTTTATTTGTAGTACTCTTATCGCTCGTGTACTTGTGACACTAGTTCTAAGATTGTATCTAGATATCGCTGTTGTTATGATTTTCTCACTCTATTTCAGTTATTCAGTTTCTTAGTTATTATTTAATTTGTATTGTTAAAAATGGCTAAAATTTATTCTAACGTTGGCTTGCCTAGGAAGTGAAATGTTAGGCGCCATCACGATCCCGAGAGTGGGAATTCTGAAGTAATAAGAAAACAAAGTGCTAACTAGTAATTAGTTATGGTTTGCATTGTTAGTTAATTTCATGAAAAGTCACTTAACAATTTTATTTTATTGCATCAAAGTATTAAGAAAGTCATCAAATTATTTTTTGCTATAACAAAGATTTAAATTTTTTTATAATCATAAAAAGTTACTAATAAAAAACAAAAAAAATATTTTCTGTGATACCTAAAATAATGTAGCAATGATGTTATCGAGAAATACTTTAGGGAAGAAGCCGAAGATTTGCTTGGGTGATACGAGTTACCCTCAAGGAGAATAGTATTGCTTAAGTGAGATATGAGATGATCAAAAATTAACCTCAATTGCAATTAAGTAGAAAGGTAACCAAAGAGAATGAACGATTTTTTAAATGAATACTTTATAAATTAAATACTCTTTTTACCAATTCTTTTAACCCAATTTCTCGGTTGTTACTAGAATTATTCCTTTAAGAGTATTCCTATTGAGAATAGAAACGTAACAGTAAACCTATTAAGAGGTGCAAAAAACCACAAGCAACACATTGAACTTGCGCAGAATAATACATAAAAAATTGCCCAAATCAATCAAAATCCAAAAAGAAACACTGGCATTACTATCAGGAAACCTTCAGAAGTTAACAAATTTCAACCATTGGAGGAGGTACCAGGAAAAGGAAAGGGTCTTGCTTGCGACGAGATCACTCATAAAGATGCAAAAAAAGTCGCTCAAAATAATCAGATGAAAAAGGGGAACTACAGCAGGGATAACTTGGAGCCAAAACCAGATTCTTTCAACAAAAGGAAGAAGAGGAATATGAGGAAGAAACAAAATATTGTGGTCGAGGAGGAGAATATAGACAAACATGCAAATTTGGTGAATGATCAGATGGCACCAAATCAAAGTGAAAAGGAAACAAAAACTTCTAAAACAGTTGATATAGTGAATGAGCAAATGCAAGAACACACACAGGAAGAGATTGCACCATCATCTATGTCAGAAGATGATGGTGATATGTTAAATACACAAGTTCAGATCAATGAAGCAGTGTATGAAATTGATCTAGGAGACGCTGACAACAACTATCTTAAGCTAATTAGTGGAACTGATCTTGAGACCAAGAGTAAGGAAGTTGATGACGATCTTACGATTCGGGAACACCCCAACTCCTCTAAAATGGGGTATCACAGCTCAGAGGATATGGATTATGCAGATGATGAAAGCTCAGAAACAAGTGAGGAATATGCTAGTGTGGACAGTGAGGAAGACAACAGTGATGAACATGCAGATAGATTGGTGGAGCCAGTTACCTCCCATTCAATGGTTGAGGTTAATGTAACAGCAGACTATGGAGAGATGGCTAATATTGGGCACCTATCTAATAGAGGAAGAGGAAGGGGCAGCAAGAGAGGTGGAAGAACTTCATCAAGAGGCAGAGGGATTATAGGGGGTAAGCAAAACAACCAAAGGCCTGGAAGGGTCTCACAGGGTCACATCTTATCTGCTTAAGTGATTATATTTAAGTCCCTCTATTGGTATATCAGGAGCATTAAATTCAATGGTGCTCTTGAAAGACTTAAGCAATTGATTACTTCAGAAAACTACCCTTTATTAACTTGAGTGAGCCTTTCAATGAGACTAATAAATTGGACAAATTCAAAAGAATTCTTGGTTTTCAAAATGCCTTTGCCAAATGTAATAGCCAAATTTGGATCTTTTGGGAAGATAATTTTGATTGTACGATTGTCGAAGAGGAAGAACAACAAGTTACTTGCACGATCAAAGTTAATGGGGTATGTCTACTCTAGACCTCAGTATATGCAAAGTGTGATGATCAACTAAGAGAGGATTTATGGGAGAGTCTTAGAACTTTAAGTGATTCATACAACCTTCCATGGTTAGTAACAGGAGACTTTAATTGCATAATTAACCCGTGGAAAAGAAAGGAGGATCTCCCCATAGAATGTCCAAAGGTTTGTCGTTCATTCAGTGTATCATAGATTGTGAGCTTCTGGATGTTGGTTACATTGATTCTGATTTTACTTGGTGCAATGGTTAGTGCCCAAACAAAAGAGTTTGGCAGCGATTAGATAGAGTATTGATAACTCATGATTGGTTGAACCTATTTGATTCCACTCAGGTTTCTCACTTGATCAGAACAGGATCTGACCACTCCCCTCTACTAATCACTATGAAATCTAAGATGAGAGACCCTAAAAAATATTTTAGGTTCTTGGATTTCTGGACTGAAGAAATTGACTTTATCTCAGTAGTGGAGCAAGCATGGAACGTGGATGTGCAAGGAT
Organism: Nicotiana otophora; assembly: GCA_000715115.1. Taxonomy (NCBI): domain Eukaryota; kingdom Viridiplantae; phylum Streptophyta; class Magnoliopsida; order Solanales; family Solanaceae; genus Nicotiana; species Nicotiana otophora. Next base: position 105,815 of record AWOL01S0019729.1, read on the forward strand.
TGCCATTATGGAAGTTTCATCTATAACTCAAGAATACATGCATGAGGCTATCAGAGTGGTCAAGGAATTTTGTTCGGAACATATTTAACTCTAAAAAGGAGCTAGAAAAGAAGGTTGCAGATCTGTGTAATGACCTGATCGGTCGTTTTGAGAGTTGTAGCCTCGTTCCCCCATTTACTGCTCATTTTGTACTTTATAACTGCTATGTAACTTGCCGGGGTAGTTGGTTCGGGTCCGGTGAGATTCTGGAATGAATTGAGACACTTAGTCTTAAGGTTGAAAAATTAAGTTTAAATGGTTGACCGGATGTTGGCTTACGTGTAAACGACTCCGGAATAGAGTTTTGATGGTTTTGTTAGCTCCGTTGGGTAATTTTAGACTTAAGAGCGTGTCCGGATTGTGATTTGGAGGTCCGTAGTGGAATTAGGCTTGAAATGACAAAAGTTGAATTTTTGGAAAGTTAGACCGGGAGTGGACTTTTTGATATCAGCGTCGGATTCCATTTCGGAAGTTGGCGTAGGTCCGTAATGTCAAATGTGACTTGTGTACAAAATTTGGAGTCAATCGGACGTGATTTGATAGGTTTCGGCGTCGTTTGTAGAAGTTGGATTTTCTTAGTTTCATTAGGCTTGAATTAGGGTGCGATTTGTGTTTTTTATGTTGTTTGATGTGATTTGAGGGTTCAGCTGAGTTCGTATGAGGTTTTAGGACTTGTTGGTATGTTTGATTGAGGTCCCGGAGGCCTCGGGTTGATTCCGGATGGTTAACGGATAAAAAATAGGACATTGTGCATGGCTGAAGCAGGGAGTCTGCTGGTGTAACCACACCTACAGAGATTTGATTTCAGATGCGAGCTGAGGATACGCATATGTGGACAAGATTGGGGAGGACTGTGGTCGCAGGTGCGAGGAGCTTTCCGCAACCGCGTGGCCGCAGGTGCGGCGTGAAGGGCGCAGAAGCGAATGGTGCGCAGGTGCGATGGGGATTTCCGCACCCGCGATTGCGCAAATACGGGGGATAGGACCACAGAAGCGGAGGCCCAGCTCCAGTGGTTCACCACAGAAGCAGGTGGATTGTCGCTTCTGTGACACCGCTGATGCGGTTAAGTGTCCGCAGAAGCGGAAAGCCTGGGCAGATTATTTAAAACAAGGGTTCGCGATTTTGGCTTCATTTCAAACATTCCAAGCACGAGTTTGGGCGATTCTTGAGAGGCTGTTCAGGGGGTTTCTTGAGGTAAGTCACTTGTACTCATTTTTTATCAACAATCTTGTTTCCCCCATTGATTTTCCCACCTAGTTTGTGTGTAGTTAAGGTGTAAATTGGGAGTTGGAGACTAAGGATTTGGAGAGTTTGATTTGGCGATTTGGGGGATGATTTAGTAACGGATTTTAATAAATTTGGTATGGTTGAACTCGTGGTTAAATGGTCTTTCAGGTTTTGTAACTTTTATTGAATTTTGAAACGTGGGCCCAGAAGCCAACCTTTGAGTCGATTTTTGACTTTTGATTAATAACTTAGTATTTCATTATGGAATTGATTCCTTTAGACCGTGTTGATTGTATCGCATTGTTTATAGCTAGATTCGAGGCATTCAGAGGCCGTTTCGCGAGGTAACGGCATGCTCGATTAGAGATTTTCTCGGATTGAGGTAAGTAACACTTTCAAACTTGGCCCTGAGGGTTCGAAACCCCGAGTTATGTGTTATATGATTGGTGTTTAGGTGACGCACATGCCAAGTGATGGGTATGTGGGCGTGCACTGTAAGAACTGTGACCTATTCGATACCATGGAACTGTAAAGTGGATGCATAGTGTAGATATCCGTGTTTTCATTATGTGATAAGTAATTGAGCTACCAATCATGTTTAGGCTATATGCTGGTACTGTTGGGACCCATAGTGGTCGATTCTTGCTGTCGACTTATTGATTACGTTGAAATTTTGTACTCAGTCATGTTATTTCATTGCATATCATATCTCAGTCTCTGTTGTTATTTATTGCTATATCATATCATTATTTTTGGGCTAGTTTTCATGACAATGTGAGCCCGAGAGAGAGAGACTAGAGAGATTGATGACTGAGTGAGGCCGGGGGCCTGATTGAGAGTAATAGTTATGAGATCGGGCTGCACGCCGAAACATGTTTATTGATTTATGCCTGGATCTGACTTATTATAGTGCTTGGGCTGAAGGAGCCCCTCCAGAGTCTGTACACACCCCTAGTGAGCGCAGTTGATTATATTGAGGAATGGATCTTCCCTGGATATGGATCTTCTCCGAATCATTTATATTTAGGGATGGATCTTCCCCTGGGCTGGATTGGCCTTATACAGTACTGAGTGACTGACTGTCAGTCGAGGTGTGTATATATATATATATATATATATA
>AWOL01S0019729.1:109415-163584 GCA_000715115.1 Nicotiana otophora
ACATATAGAGAGGTCATACTCCTCATATCATTCAGAATTTGATCTATTTTACTTGAATTGAGTTTAACTGTTGAACTTGGAAGCATGCCTATATTCCTGTACTATTATTTCTATGTTGAACTGTACTGCTGAGTTCGTCACTACCTTTCAGTCCAAAGGTTAGATTTGTTACTTATTGAGTTGGTTGTACTCACGCTACACCCTGCACCTTGTGTGCAGATCTAGGTGCTTGCCTAGTTCCATGATAAGCGCCATCACGACATGTTAGGATTTTGGGTCGTGACAAGTTGGTATCAGAGTGTAGGTTACATAGGTCTCAGGAGTCATGAGTATCTTTAGTAGAGTCTTGCGGATCGGTACGGAGACGTTTGTACTAATCTTTGAGAGGTTGCCGAACCCTGAGGAAACTTTACATTCTTGTATTCTTGTTGTGCGGATTTGTTGATTCCGGTAACAAACTTGTGTATTCTATTCTCCCATAGATAGTGAGGACACGTGCTACCGGACAGGACGGACAGCCACCAGTACCACCAGCTAGGGCCACGAGAGGCCGAGGTCGCGGTAGGGGTAGAGTTGGAGCTCGTACAACAACTAAAGCAGCACCTGCAGATCCACTAGTTGCTCCAGCTCAGGAACAAGTTCCAGATGTCTGAGCCAGTGGGGCCAGCTTAGGCACTAGCTGTGCCCATTGTGATTCCAAGCCTTCAGGAGGCTTTGGCCCAGATATTGACTGTTTGCACTTGCCTTGCTCAGGTGGTTTCAGCTCAGGCCGCACCAGCCACTTCTCAGGCCGGAGAAGATACTCATACCCCCGTCGCCCGTACTCCAGATTAGGTGATGCAGGGACTTCAGACACCGGGGGTACTACCAACCCAGCCGGTTGCAGCTGCTCAGGCCCAAGTGGTCCCCGTTATGACTGATGATGAGCATAGGAGACTTGAGAGATTTGGGAGACTTCAGCCTCCATCATTTAGCAGTGCTGAGTCTGAGGATGCTCAGGGCTTCTTGGATAAGTGCCAGCAGATTCTTCGCACGGCTGGTATTCTGGAGACTAGTGGGGTCTTGTTCACTACTTTTCAGTATACTGGGGCTGCATTCAGATGGTGGGAGGCTTACGAGAGGTGCAGGCCGGTCGGTGCAGCACAACTTACATGGTAGGAGTTCTCGTTCTCTTCTTAGAGAAGTTCGTACCAGAGTCTCGCATGGAGGAGCTGGGCAGATAGTTCGAGCAGGTACGTCAGGAGGGTATGTCCGTGACCCAGTACGAGATGAGGTTTTTACAGTTGGCCCGACACACAGTTTGGTTGGTTCCCACTGATAGGGAGAGGACTAGGAGGTTCATTGATGGCCTCACATATCAGCTGCGGTTGCTTATGACTAGGGAGAGGGTATCTGGTGCTACTTTCGATGAGGTGGTCGATATTGCTCGGTAGATAGAGATGGTCCGCAGTCAGGAGAGTAGTGAGCGGGAGGCCAAGAGGCCTCGTGGATCAGGTGGTTTCAGCGGTATTCCTTCGAGAGGTCAGTTCTACCACGGTAGGGGTCGTCCTTATAGGCAAGCCCAGACAGCTCATCTGGTTCACCGTGGTTCATCATCCAGCCATGGTTCATACAGTACTCATCAGGGTTAGTCATCTCTAAGTGCCCTTCCAGCTCAGAGTTCGTCCCATGCTCCTTCAGTTCAGGGTTCATCTACACCGGGTGCTTCTAGCGGGTATTGTGGTTCTCAGGGCCCGCCTCAGTACTTGCCACAATATTTAGAGATGGGTTATTTTAAGTGTGAAGATTTGGGTCACATAAAGAGATATTGTCCCAGCCTTTCAGGAGGTCCAGCTCAGTAGAGGAGTCAGACTATGACTTCAGCACCAGTTACTTCACCACCCGTCCAGCCAGCTCGAGGTGGGGCTCAGTTAGCTAGGGGTCGCCCAAGAGGGGGAGGCTGGTCAGGTGGCGGTCAAGCCTGATTCTATGTTGTTCTGGCTAGACCATATGCAGTTGCTTCAGATGTAGTGATTACAGGTATTGTCTCAGTATGCCACAGAGATGCATCTGTATTATTTGACACTGGTTCCACTTATTCGTATGTATCGTCATATTTTTCTCATTATCTAGATATTCCCCGTGAGTCCATAGTTTCATTGTTCATGTATCTATGCTAGTGGGCGATAATATTGTTGTGGACCGCATATATCGGTCGTGTGTTATGACTATTGGGGGATTGGAGACTAGAGTTGATCTCTTATTGCTTTGTATGGTGGATTTCGACGTGATCTTGGGTATGGATTGGTTGTCTCCATATCATGCGGTTCTGGATTGTCACGTTAAGACCGTGACGTTGGCGATGCCGTAGTTGCCAAGGATTGAGTGGAGAGGTTCTCTAGACTATGTTACCAGCAGAGTGATTTCATATTTGAAGGCCCCGAGGATGGTTGGGAAGGGTTGTTTATCTTATCTGGACTTTGTGAGGGATGTTAGTGATGATACTCCTTCTATTGATTCTATTCCGGTGGTGCGAGATTTTTCGGATGTGTTTCCTGCAGACCTGCCGGGCATGCCGTCCGACAGGGATATTGACTTGGTGCCGGGCACTCAGCTCATTTCTATTCCACCGTATCATATGGAACTAGCTGAGTTGAAGGAAATGAAGGAGCAGCTTCAGGAACTTCTTGATAAGAGGTTTATTAGGCCTAGTGTGTCGCCTTGGGATAACCAGTTCTGTTTGTGAAGAAGAAGGATGGTACTATGCGGATGTGCATTGATTACAAGCAGTTGAACAAAGTTACAATAAAGAACAAGTATCCTTTGTCGCGCATTGATGATATATTTGACCATCTTCAGGGAGCGAGGGTGTTCTCCAAGATTGATTTGAGGTTTGAGTATCACCAATTGAAGATTCGGGACTCGGATATTCTAAAGACGACCAATGCCCTAACAACATTCAGGCATCTTATGAACAGTGTATTTTGGCCTTATCTTGACTCGTTTGTCATAGTGTTCATTGATGACATGCTGGTGTATTCTCGTAGACAGGAGGAGCATGCCTAGCATTTGAGGGTTGTGTTGTAGCGGTTGAGGGAGGAGAAGCTTTATGCTAAGTTCTCCAAATGTGAATTTTGGCTCAATTCAGTGGCATTCTTGGGACACATGGTGTTCAGTGAGGGGATTCAAGTGGATCCAAAGAAGATAAAGGTAGTTCAGAGTTGGCCCAGACCGTCCTTAGCTATGGAGATTCGGAGCTTTCTCGACTTGACCGATTATTATCGTCGCTTCGTGGAGGGTTTCTCGTCTGTTGCATCGCCTTTGCCCAAATTAACCCGGAAGGGTGCTATTTTCAGGTGGTCAGATGAGTGTGAGGAAAGCTTTCAGAAGCTCAAGACTGCCTTGACCACAACTCCAGTTCTAGTTCTACCTTCAGCTTCTGATTCTTATATAGTGTATTGTGAAGCTTCTCGAATTGGTATTAGGTGTGTCTTGATGCAGGAGGGTAGAGTGATTGCTAATGCTTCGCGTCAGTTGAAGCCCTATGAGAAGAACTACCCTATTCGTGATTTGGAGTTGGCTGCCATTGTTCATGCATTAAAGAGGCATTATCTCTACGGTGTGTCTTGTGAGGTGTTTACAGACCATCGGAGTCTCCAGCACTTGTTCAAATAAAAGGATCTAAATTTGAGGCAACGGAGATGGTTAGAGCTGCTAAAGGACTATGATATCACTATTCTGTATCATCCCGGAAAGGCCAATATGGCGGTCGATGCCTTGAGTAGAAAGGCAGAGAGTATGGGTAGCCTAGCATTCATTCCTATTGATGAGAGACCGCCCGCAGTTGATGTTCAAGCCTTGGCCAACCAGTTCGTGAGATTAGATGTCTCGGAGCCTAGTTGGGTTCTAGGTTGTGTGATTTCTCGGTCTTACTTATATGATCGCATCAGAGAGCGCCAGTATGATGATCTCCATTTGCTTGTCCTTAAGGACACGGTTCAGCACAGTGATGCCAGAGATGTTACTATTGGGGATGATGGGGTATTGATGATGCATGACTGGATTTGTGTGCCTAATGTGGATGTGCTATGTGAGTTGATTCTTGAGGAGGCCCATAATTCGTGGTATTCCATTCATCCGGGTGCCGCGAAGATGTATCAGGACTTGAAACAATATTATTGGTGGAGAAGAATGAAGAAGGATATAGTGGGGTTTGTAGCTCGGTGCCTCAACTGTCAGCAGGTGAAGTATGAGCATCAGAGACTGGGTGGATTGCTTCAGAGGTTAGAGATCCCAGAGTGGAAATGGGAGTGGATCACCATGGATTTTGTAGTTGGGCTGCCTTGGACTTCGAGGAAGTTCGATGCTATTTGGGTGATTGTGGATTTGCTGTAAGTCCGCGCACTTCATTCCAGTTGGGACTACTTATTCTTCGAAGTGGTTGGATGAGATTTACATCCGAGAGATTGTTCGTCTTCACGGTGTGCCAGTATCCATCATTTCAGATCGGGGCACACAGTTTACATCGCAGTTTTAGAGAGCCGTGCAGCGATAGTTGGGCACCTAGGTTGTGTTGAGCACATCATTTCACCCATAGACGGACAGTCCGGGCGCACTATTCAGATATTAGAGGACATGCTACGCACTTGTGTCATCGATTTTGGGGGTTCTTCGGATTAGTTTCTGCCGCTCATGGAGTTTACCAACAATAATAGCTACCAGTCGAGCATTCAGATGGCTCCGTATGAGGCTTTGTATGGGAGACAATGTAGATCTCTGGTGGGGTGGTTTGAGCCGGCTGAGGCTAGGCTATTGGGTACTGACTTGGTTCAGGATGCTTTGGACAAGGTTAAATTGATTTAGGAGCGGCTTCGCACGGCGCAGTCTAGACAGAAGAGTTATACCGATAGGAAGGTCCGTGATGTTGCTTTCATGGTAGGGTAAATGGTGCTACTTAAGGTTTCAACCATGAAGGATGTTATGAGGTTCGGGAAGAAGGGCAAGCTGAGCCCTCGATATATTGGGCTATTTGAGGTACTTCAGAGGATTGGTGAGGTGGCTTACAATCTTGCCTTGCCACCTAGTTTGTCGAGTGTGCATCCAGTATTTCATGTTTCTATGCTCTGGAAGTATGTCGGCGATCTGTCTCATGTTTTGGACTTCAGCACGATTCAGTTGGATGGTGATTTGACTTATGATGTGGAGCTCGTGGACATTTTGGATCGGCACGTTAGAAAGTTGAGGTCAAAGGATATAGCTTAAGTGAAGGTGCAGTGGAGAGGTCAGCCAGTCGAAGAGGCTACTTGGGAGATCGAGCGGGAGATACTGAGTAGATATCCACGCCTATTTTAGACTCCAGGTACATTTCCAGACCCGTTCGAGTACGAATGTTTGTTTAAGAGGGGGAGGACGTAACAACCCGGCCGGTCGTTTTGAGAGTTGTAGCCTTGTTCCCCCATTTACTGCTCATTTTTACTTTATAACTGATATGTGACTTGCCGGGGTAGTTGGTTTGGGTCTGGTGAGGTTTTGGAATGAATTGAGATACTTAGTCTCAAGGTTTAAAACTTAAGTTAAAATAGTTCACCGGATGTTAACATTTGTGTAAACGACTCCGGAATGGATTTTTGATGGTTATGTTAGCTCCGTTGGGTGAATTTGGACTTAAGAGCATGTCCGAATTGTGATTTGGAGGTCCGTAATGGAATTAGGCTTGAAATGGCGAAAGTTGGATTTTTGGAAAGTTTGACCGTCAGTGGACTTTTTGATATCGGGGTCGGATTCCGATTCTGGAAGTTGGAGTAGGTCCGTAATGTAAAATGTGACTTGTGTACAAAATTTGGGGTCAATCGAACGTGATTTGATAGGTTTATGCGTCATTTGTAAAAGTTGGATTTCCTTAGTTTTATTAGGCTTGAATTGGGGTGTTCTTTGATGTTGTTTGATGTGATTTGAGGGCTCGACTGAGTTCGTATGAGGTTTCAGGACTTGTTGGTATGTTTGGTTAAGGTTCTGGGGGCCTCGGGTTGATTCCGTATGGTTAACGAATAAAAAATGGGACTTGGTGCATGGCTGAAGCAGGGAATCTGCTGGTGTAACCGCACCTGCAGAGCTTTGATCGCAGGTGCGAGCTGAGGATGCGCATATGCGGACAAGATTGGGGAGGACTGTGGTGACAGGAGCGAGGAGTTTTTCGCACCTGCGTGGCCGCAGGTACGGCATGAAGGTTATAGAAGCGGATAGTGCGCAGGTGCGATGGGGATTTCTGCACCTGCGATTGCGCAGATGCAGGGGATAGGACCGCAGAAGCGGAGGCCCAGCTCCAGTGGTTCACCGCAGAAGCAGGTGGATTGTCGCTTCTGCGACGTCGTTGATGCGGTTAAGTGTCCGCAGAAGCGGAAAGCCTGGGCTGATTATTTAAAACAAGGGTTCGCGATTTTGGCTTCATTTCAAACATTTCAAGCAACGGGTTTGGGCGATGCTTGAGAGGATGTTCAAGGGGTTTCTTGAGGTAAGTCCCTTGTGCTCATTGTTTATTAACAATCTTGTTTCCCCATTGATTTTCCCATCTAGTTTGTGTGTATTTAAGGTGGAAATTAGGAGTTGGAGACTAGGGAATTGGAGAGTTCGATTTGGCGATTTGGGGGACGATTTAGTGTCGGAGTTTGATAAATTTGGTATGGTTGGACTCGTGGTTAAATGAGCTTTCAAGTTTTATGACTTTTATCAAATTTCGAGACGTGGTCCCGGGGGCCTACTTTTGAGTCGCTTTTTGACTTTTGATTAATAGCTTAGTATTTCATTATGGAATTGATTCCTTTAGCCCGTGGTGATTGTATCGCATTGTTTATGGCTAGATTCGAGGCATTTGGAAGTCATTTCGCGAGGCAAGGGTGTGTTGGAGTAGGGATTTGCTTGGATTGAGGTAAGTAACACTTCTAAACTTGGCCCTGAGGGTTCGAAATCCTGAGTTATGTATTATATGATTGGTGTTGAGGTGACGCACATGCTAAGTGACGGGTGTGTGGGCGTGCACCGTAAGAACTGTGACCTATTCGATTCCATGGAAATGTATAGTGGATTCATCGTGTAGATATCCGTGTTTTCATTATGTGATAAGATTGAGCTACCAATCATGCTAGAAATCATGTTTAGGCTATATGCTGATACTGTTGGGACCCATAGTGGTCGATTCTTGCTGTCGACTTATTGATTACATTGAAATTTCGTACTCAGTCATGTTATTTTATTGCATATCATATCTCAGTCTCTATTGTTATTTATTGCTATATCATATCATCATTTTTGGGCTAGTTTTCACGACATTGTGAGCCCGGGAGAGAGAGAGACCGAAGAGATTGATGACTGAGTGAGGCCGAATTCCTGATTGAGAGTGACAGTTATTGGATCGGGCTGCACGCCCCACCATGTTTATTGATTTATTCCTGGATCTGGCTTATTATAACACTAGGGTTGAAGGAGCCCCTCCAGAGTCTGTATTCACCCCCAGTGAACGCAATTCTTTATATTGAGGGATAGATCTTCCCTGGACATGGATCTTGTCCGAATTATTTATATTTAGGGATGGATCATCCCCTGGGCTGGATTGGCCTTATACAGTACTAGACTGACTGTCAGTCAAGGTATATATATATATATATATATATATATATGGGATGGATCTTCCCTGGGCTGGATTGGCCATATACAGTACTGAGCGATTGAGTATTCTGAGAGTGTGAGTACACGAGACTTTCAGTGTGGTGCATCGCATACAACATGTGCTCTGGCATGTAGATGTAGAGAGGTCATACTCCTCATATCATTCAGAATTTGATCTATTTTACTTGAATTGAGTTTAACTGTTGAACTTGGAAGCATGCATATATTCATGTACTGTTATTTCTATATTGAACTGTACCTACTGAGTTCGTCACTACATTTTAGCCCAAAGGTTAGATTTGTTACTTATTGAGTTGGTTGAACTCACTTTACTTATTAAGTTGGTTGAACTCACGCTACACCTTGCACCTCATGTGCAGATCCAGGTGCTTCCGGTCACGGCGGTTGCTGAGTTGTGGAGTTCGGATTCTCGAAGACTATCGAGGTAGCTGCTAGGCGTTTCACAGACCTTGTCTCTCATTCCCTAACTTTCCTCTTATTGTATTTAGTTTCAGACTACCATAGACAGTATTTTCCAGACTTGTGATGTATAGATGATCGTGTACTCTGTGACACCCCGATAGTTGGGAACTTCTGCGTTGTGTTTTGGGTTTCTATCTCGTTTATGAGATCTTTTATTGTTTAAACTTCTTAAATTCATTTTCTGTTAAAAGTGTTGGAAATATTTTAAAAAGTCGGCTTGCCTAGTACCACGATAGGCATCATCACGACATGTTAGGATTTTGGGTGGTGGCAATCTGAAAAAAAAGCCTATCAATGACAATTCTAATATTAATAGAGCTGCCCTTAACTAAGCAAATGCTGAACTAATCAGAGTTATTAAGAAGGAGGAGGCATTCTGGAAACAAAAAGATGGTATCAAGGGGTTTGTTGAAGGGGAGGTGAACTCTAGTTTCTTTCATTCTGTGGTTAATGGTAAAAAAAGAAGATTGACTCTAACAAGGATGAAGAAGGAGGGTGGCAGCTGGATTGAGGGTGATGATAGTATAGCTCAGGAGGCCATTCATTTCTTTCAGAAGCAATTTACAAAGGAGCACAAACAGAAAGATTTTTCCATACTAAATAACATTCCCAGAATCATTGAAGGAGATGATAACAACAAGTTGATTGCACCACCTTCTATGGAGGATATTAAGGAGATAGTGTTTTCTATAAGCACCGCTAGTGCTTCTGGACCTGATGGGATATCAGGAAAATTCTATCACACTTGCTGGGAAATTATCAAGGAGGATACTCGATCAACGTTAATGGAACTAGACATGGGTTCTTTAAATCTTCCAAAGGGATCAGACAAGGGGATCCAATATCCCCTTCCTTGTTTGTGATTGGAGCTGAACTACTATCTAGAATGATGAACATGCTTCCAAAGAGTGATTTTATTCCATACTCAGCAGAGAAGAATGGCCCATTAATCACCTATTTGTGTTATGCAGATGATACTATTCTATTTTTAGGTGATTTAATTTCTCTCAGCTTGATGATGGACAGTCTAAGAGCATATGAATGTATATCCAGTCAAAAAGTCAATAAAGAAAAATCTGGATTCTATGTCTCCTCATAATTTGATGAAGATAATGTCAATGATGTCAAAAATATTACTGGCTTTCCACACCTTCAGTTCCCATGCAGTATTTAGGTTATCCTATTTACTTGGGAAGGAAGAAAATTGTCCACTTCAACAACATGGTAGCCAAAGTCTCTGGTAGAATGCAAGGTTAGCAAGGGAAACTTCTTTCTTTTGGAGGTAAAGTCGTTCTAATAAAATTTGTTCTTCAATCTCTCCCACTCCATCTTCTATCTGTCTTGTATCCTCCCAAAACGGTCTTATACCAGATTGAGAGGATAATCTCTAATTTATTTTGGGGGAAGATTGAAGATAAAAATAAGGTGCACTGGATATCATGGGCTCATTTATGCTATCCCACCATTGAAGGAGGAGCTGGTTTTAGGTCTCTACATGACACTTGTAGAGCCTTCTCAACTAAAGTTTGGTGGAATTAAAGGATTTTCTAAAGGCAAAGTACTGCAAAAGTAAACACCCAATAGCTAGAAAGTGGTCATATGGTCAATCTCACACCTGGAAAAGCCTCATGAATATCAAGGAAGATGCTGAAAAATTCATTTTATGGAAGATAGGCAAAGGAAATGTGTTATTTTGGTGGGATAATTGGACTAGCAGAAGTGTGCTGGCTAAGCTCAAGCAACTACCTAATGCATCTAGACATACTAAGGTCCTGAACTTCATTGAAGAGGTAAGATGAAATGTGACCAAGCTTAAGGAAGTCCTCCCCGATAGTTTTATTAGCAATATTTTGGAGATTGAGATTTATGGGGGCAACAAGGATTTGCCAGTTTGGTCAGTTGATTCAAATGGAGTCTTTACATGTAAATCAGCATGGGAAAATATGAGAAAACAAAGGTCCAGATCTTTCACTGCATCTATGATGTGCACAAGAGAATTCCTTTCAAAATCTTATTTTTTATGTTGAGGATGATTCAGTCCAGAACTCCTACTGATGAAATGATTCAGAAATTTGGTAGAATGGTTCCATCCATGTGCTCCTGCTGTACTAATCACAATGAGAAGATTGTCACTCATCTCTTTTGCAAAAGCCAGATTGCGACACAAGTTTGGCTATTCTTTGGTAGATATTGTTGTATCACCTTGAGAATGGGAAATATCAGACAGATTCTAATGTATTGGTGACTAGCAAAAACAAAGAATAAAATCCATGCTGCTTTGTTACAATGCCTACCATTAGTTATCTGTTATGAAATTTGGAAGAGTAGGTGTGCTTCCAGATTTGAAAATATTCACATGTCTGAAAGGTTTATAATTCAACAAATGTCTAAATATATGACTTTCTTTTTAAATATTCAATTCCCCAAAGTTACTCTTCCTCATCCTCGGCCTGCTTTATGCACAGCAGTGGAGACGGCTAGACATGTCATTACCAACCAATTGGTAAGATGGTATAAACCTGATGATGGATGGGTAAAATTAAACAATGATGGTTGTAGTAAAGGGAATCCATGAAACTCTGGCGGAGGAGGAATACTCAGAAACAGTCAAGGTGCTTGCATTTTCGCATTTGCTGATTGTTATGGCACTTGTAATAATAACATGGCTGAGGCCAAAGCTATGCTTCAGGGTATAAAAATGTGCATTACTGGTCGATATTCCAATCTAATAGTTGAAGCTGATTCCCAATTGATAGTAGACATAATTAATAACAAAATAAAGGTTCCTTGGCACATCCAAAATATCATAGACCAAATTGTTCTTCTCTCAAGTAATGGTAATTTTTGTTTTGTCCATATATTCAGAGAGGGTAATATGGTTACAGATCAATTAGCAAACATGGGTGAAAAGGAGAGAAATCGAGTTATCTTTGATTATGAGAGCTCCTTACCAGATTATGTGAAGGCAATTGTGAAATTGGATCAGCAGAGCATTTCAAACTTCAGATTCAGACCAAGGAAGAACTATTTTGTAATTAATAATTCTAACCTTAGATAGTGATGATGTTTGTATAGTTTTACAACTATGCTCATAACATATTTTTGTGAAGCTCGATGTATAAATACTGTAAAGTATGTAACCACCAAAGCTAGACAGTATCTTATTGATCAGATGTACACAAGAATGAGTACTATCATTCTCCATCATGCTTTGGAGGCTATGGTTTATGTCCTCCTCCGTGTACTTATCCTTTTTTATTATCTAAAGATTGGGGTAAAACCTAAACCCCCCACCATCATGGTGGACTTTTGTGGGGAAAAAAATGTACGAGTATTTTATGTGAATTTTCAATTAATTATTTATATGAAAGAATTATAAATTAACTTTATTATAAAACTATATGCAAGAAAAATAGTTGTAATAAAGCAATTGAAAAAATGAAATAATATTTTAAAAGTTGAAATTAATAAAATTTAAATTGATTAGGTATTGTCTGAGCTGCAAAGATGATCACTTAATATTAAGTTGGTCAAATAGTATTTTTTAGTTATAGTGTAGATGTTTTTTTAGTATGTCTTCTTTTTATCGCTTTGTCGTGATCCAAGAACCCTTGTATCAATAATTCCTATTGAAAGGCGTAACAGAAAGTTGTATTTGTGAGAAAATATCTTACTATAAATATAGTCTAGCATTTGATCTTGTGTTTGAACGTATATTTTATTTATTGTCATTGAAGAACACAAGTCTGTTGAAAATAATTACTCCTCTCCGTTTGGGAAGAAGCAAAGAAATCACTATGCTGGATCTATGTTGGTTCTCATATATCGTTGTGCTGAATCATTTTCATTTGACGTCATTATTGTACAAACTCTTATTTATAGTCTCTTTTATCATCAATTTTAGAATTAGTCTTAGTGTTTGACGGAAATTACCTTCAAAATCATTACTTTTTCACCAAACAGTTTATTGATGTGTCTATTATCTTTAAAGTTCTTAACAACTGTTTCGACTATCTGACGCTTGGCTATAGGTAGTCCATCGCTGATCACCAATTGCTTTTGTTTTTATAATTTAATACTATTATTTTGTGGCTTGAATTATTTTCTTATATTTTAGGAAACCTATAATCCCTATAGGTTTAGGAAAACTCATTCTCCGAATAGATTTGGGAAAGGAAAACCTATAGTCCTTGTCAAATTGGAAAACCTTTCTCTTATAGGTTTGGGACTATTTGGGATCTACATATAGGGGTTGTAGTTGGGATTCTATAGATTGTATTGTGCTTTTCTTCTCATTCATAGTGAAAAACTCTCTTTGCTTCTGCCCCGAGGATTAGGCTTAGCCGAACCTCGTTAAATTCTTGTGTTTATTTTCTTCTCTATTTACTTTATGTGTGATTGTGTGCTAGTTAACTAACGATCTTCCGCAACAATTGGTATCAGAGCAAAGTTCAGGTTTCTACATATAATCTAGGGTTAAGATGTTACCATCATTTTCAACAAAGTGCGAAGTAGAGAAATTTGACGGGGGTTCTAGCTTCAGTCTATGGTAGATTAGGATGAAATCGTCCCTGGTGTTATAAGGGTTATGGAAGGCAATTGATGAGGATTTTTCTGAAGAGATGAAAGAGACAGAGAAGGACGACCTGAAGGAGTGGGCTTTGAGTGCGATCCTCATGAGCGTTACAGATAGCGTTCTTCGAAAAATTGCTGAAGAAACTTCTGCAATTGCATAGAAGAGGCTGGAAGATCTGTATTCTAAGAAATCGCTGACAAACCGCCTCTACCTGAAAAAGAGGTTATACAATCTCCGTATGAATGAAGGTACAACTGTTAAAACTCACCTGGATGAGTTTAATTCAATTATAATGGACCTGAAGAACGTGGATATTAAAATTGAGAGTGAGGATCAGGCTTTGATTGTGTTATCTTCTTTACCACCATCTTATGATACTTTTGCTGATATGCTACTATATGGGAAAGACAATATTTCACTGAAAGATGTTAATAATGCACTAAAATCTAAAGAGTTGAAAAAAAGCTTTCCAAAAAGCAGAACTGAGGGTCAGGGTCTTGTTAGTAGAGGAAGAACACAACAAAAGGACTTTAACAGGAAAAAGTCAATCGCCAGATCGAAGTCTAGAGAATGGAATACTTAAAGTGTGTAAAGGCTCCATGGTACTCATGAAAGGTAAACTGCATTCTAAATTGTATCATCTTCAGGCCAGTGTAGTTGAAGGGGAAGCTGTTGTAGCTTCTAAGAAAAATAATTAGAATAAGTCTCGGTTGTGGCACTTGTGACTTGGTCATATGAGTGATAAGTGGTTATCTTTGTTGAGTAAGCAGAATATGCTGAATGGGTACAAAAATTAAGTTTTGAATTTTTGTGATCATTGTGTGTTTGGTAAACATATAAGGGTAAAGTTTAGCAAGAAAGCCAAGCACAAGACCAGACACAAGTTAGGTTATATACATTCAGACTTGTGGGGTCCAAACAGAGTTCCCTCCAAGAGTGGTGTCATGCATTTTATGACTTTGATTGATGATTGCTCAAGGATGGTGTGGGTGTATTTTCTGAAAACAAAAGATGAGGCATTTCCGACATTTGTTAAATGGAAGACGATAGTTGAGAGACAGACGGAAAGAAAAGTTAAGCGTTTTCGAACTGACAATGGGTTAGAATTTTGTAATTATGAGTTCGATAATTTATGCAACAGAGAGGGCATAGTGAGACACCATACTTGTGTCGGAACACTACAACAAAATGGTATTGCAGAACATATGAACAGAACGCTTTGTGATAGGGCACGAAGCATGCTTTCACACTCATATGTTAGCAAGGATTTTTGGGCTGAAGCCATAAATACAGCTTGTTATTTGGTTAACAGATCTCCATCCACAACTATTGAGTTCAAAACTCCTTTTGAGGTATGGTCCGGTTCGCCTGCTGATTATTCAAATTTAAAGATATTTGGTTGTCCTGCTTATGCTCATGTGAGGAATGGAAAACTTGGGCCGAGGGCAAAGGAGTGCATATTTTTAGGGTATGCAACTGGAGTGAAAGGTTATAAGTTGTGGTGCACAGATCAAAAGACTCCAAGGCTAATTATCAGTAGGGATGTAATATTTAATGAATCTGCCTCACTGGACAGTCAGAGGGAGAAGGCAATAGCAAAACCAAATCGTGGTGTTAGTGATCGCATAGAGCTAGAAATTGAATCTCTACTAGTTCAACCCTGTAGTTCTAAAGTTGAGGAAGTGGAGGAGGTGAAAAATATTGATCAAGATGATAATTTTGATGCACCTGCGCAACATCAACCATATAGCATTGCAATAGGCAGAGAGAAGAGAGTGATCAACTGACCGCAAAGGTTTGCAAACATAGTTGATGGGAATCTTCTTAGATATACGAATTTTGTGAGATTTGCTTTAGCAGTTACAGAGACCGTTGATGCTTTTGAGTGTTATAGCTATCCAGAAGTTATTTCGAGTACAGACTCAAATCCACGGATTAGTGTTATGGCTGAAGAGATTGAGTCTCTTAACAAGTTTAGGCGTTGCCTATACTTGGTTGATGTGTGCGGTAATGGGCAGAGCCCTCGTGAGGGCTGAGGGCAAGGTAGAGAGACGTTGTTCCTGTTAATAAAGAGAACTCAAGCCAATGGGGAGATTTGTTATTTTGTGGCTTGAATTATTTCGTTGTATTTTTAGGAAACCCATAATCCCTATAGGTTTAGGAAAACCCATTGTCATAATAGATTTGGGAAAGGAAAACCTATAGTCCTTGTCAAATTGGAAAATCTTTATCTTATAGGTTTGAGACTATTTGGGATCTATATATAGGGGTTGTAGTTGGGGATTCTATAGATTGTATTGTGCTTCTCATTCATAGTGAAAAACTCTCTCTACTTCTGCCCCGAGGATTAGGCTTAGCCGAACCTCGTTAAATTCTTTTGTTGATTTTTCTTCTCTATTTGCTTTGTGTGTGATTGTGTGCTAGTTAACCCACGATCTTCCGCAACAAATACCACCACTCCGCTTTAACATATTTGTAATGGTAATCTTAGTTGCTTAAAGAGACTAGTCGAATCTAGCCTGAACAGTACGACCTGTTAAAAATAAACTAACATCTTTTGTTGTTGTTGTTGCTAGAGATATCATACCTAGTTATCTGACATTTGTAACTAAAGCATAATATCAGAATATTGTTTCTTATTCCTCTACACCCATCAACAAATAAAAATCATATTCTTTAAAATTGGCTCTTCGTAATATAGTCTTGAAAGATTATTTTGTTTAGCATTTGTCTTTATTAATTGTTGATTCAAATCTCCACACGAGTTGTATAGAGTTTTCTTCAATTTTTTCTCTGCATTATGATGTTACATTATCATCGAACCCTAATCAAGTTTATCCATTCAGATTTTGCTGTACTCTACGCATACTCTTTAAAAAATAATTAATGTTTTTAGTGTGCATTAATGTAATTGAGTATCAGATGACTTATATATCTTATATCGTTCTAATAGCATTTGAAATATATCCATAGAATTTATTCTTACGACTTCCTAAATATCAGTTAGATTATAATGCACTAATATAATTACAAATAACATTTTGAGAGTCGATGGTATTTTAAAGAGGACTGTCTCATGTAAATATTTTGAAATGTTGTTATCTGACAGGCCTTTTTGTTTTTTTGGCAATTTCTTAACTTAAGTATTTGTTTGTGAATAAAGTGACTGTAATTACTTTGGACTAATTTATTGATCCATTTGAAGGACAACTTTTACAGTTTAGCTCCAACAACCAAAGAAGATCAAATTTAGAGGCAATATTTAATTATTAGAAACTCCACCTCTATCTTAAGTATGTTCGTTTTACCGAATTAGTTGGCTGGTTTATATTAAAACTAATGTAAATAAAGGTATAGAGATCAATTAAAATTTTAAAAATATTTTTGTTAAACAACATTTCGTGTTTAACAGTAATGTTTTTAGACTCATAGGAATTAACAGTTTCTCTTCATAATATCTAAATCTTTTTAATGTTATCATTTTGACTAACCTTTTTTTAATCTCTCAAAATCCGTTATTAATTTTTTCCATTTATTATGTTCACATTTCTACACCTTTTATTTATGCTTTTAAAATTTGTAGTTGTGATTCATTTCAGTGTTTTAATTCATTTCATTTGATATTATTAGGTAAAAAGCTTTGTTTGTTTAACACAAATTGCTTCAGTAAATTGCAAAAGAGATATGTTTTTGTAAAATATTTCTTGTAATTTCAGTTTATAGTTTGAAATAAGAAGGCTCTCAATTTATGGATTGTATGTAAAACTCTTAGTTTGTAAGAATATTGAAAATAAGACAGTGATGGAAAAGGTTTCTGGTGTTTCATTCCCTACCTTTACATGTATTTACACAGCATAAAAGAATAAAAAATTATTACTTTATTCTATAGGTATACTATTCTTATTTGTGGGCTTGCAAATATATATATTGTCACGTGCTCACATGCACTAAAGTGAAACAGTATCCAAAGTGGACAAAGTGGACACCTCAATATCCATCGTGCTTTGTATCAAAAGGAGTAAAGAGTTTTGGTCAATACGACTAAGCTTTATTTCATGCAGACCAAAGCCCCAATTTCTCTTTCATTGTCTCTTCTTCTTCATCTCCAACTTTCTTAGTCATGGTATCTTGTATCAAACAACAAGCTCCAACACCCCTCCTCAAGTTGGAGGGGGGTGTACCACACCCAACTTACCAATAATGGAGTTGTGTGCCGGTCCTGCTAAGGGTTTAGTAAAAATGTCAGCCACTTGAGAACGTGAAGGAATGTAAGAAAAAGAGATGATTCCGGCCAAAAATTGTAGCCGGGCAAAGTGACAATCTAACTCCACATGCTTGGTACGCTCGTGAAAAATCGGGTTTTTCGCGATGTGAATGGCGGCCTGACTCTCGGAGAAGAGATCTATTGGCAATGAAGGGGAAGTCGAAAGATCAATCAATAGACGCACTAACCAGGTAACCTCTGTTGTGACTCTCCGCATAGATCTATACTTTGCTTCAGCAGAGGATAATGACACTTAGGTTTGTTTCTTTGATTTCCAAGAGACGGGAGAACCCCCAAAGATGATGAAGAACCCGCTAATGGACTTGCGAGATTGAGGACAAGATCCCCAATCGGAATCACAGAAAGCAAGGAGCTGATAATTAGGCTTTGAATTCAGAAAAAGCCCTAATCTTGGGTCCTTAAGGAGATACCCGAGACAATGGAATGCAGCATATAAATGGGGTTGACGAGGTGTTTGCATGAATTGGCTAAAATATTGCACCGCAAAGGACAAGTTCGGTCTGGTGTGTGTTAGGAAATTCAACTTTCCTAACAACCGACGATAATAAGTGGGATCTTGGAGCAAGGTCCCTACCTCTGCTCGTAATTTCTTTGTAGGATCCAAGGGAGAAGAAACTGGGCGCATGCTCATGCAATCAAATTCAGACAAAATATCTAAGGTAAAGTGCCTTTGAGTCAAAATTATTCCATGTACTTCCCTTATAATCTCAAATCCCAAAAAATAATGTGCATCCCCTAGGCCATTTATTCTAAAATCAGAGTAAAGGAAAGATTTGAGGTCTGCCTGCTTAGTAGATTCATCCCCTGTGATTATAATATCATCAACGTAAATAGCAACTATGGTAATTCTTCCTGCTGATTGTTTAAAAAATAAGGAACAATCATTTAAAGAATGTGAATATCTTTTAAAATTTAAGGCTGTGGTGAGCCTTGCATACCATTGCCTTGAGGCTTGCCGCAGTTCATATAGTGATTTTTTCAAAAGACAAACATGATTAGATGATTGTGGTGTTGTCTCTGCTGGAAATTTCATAAACGCTTCTTCCTGCAAATCCCCATACAGGAAGGCATTATTCACATCTAGTTGTGACACTTTTCATCCCCTTTTCACTGCAATAATAAGTAAGCACCTAATTGTTGTCATTTTTACAGCTGGAGAAAAAGTCTCAGTAAAGTCTATCCCTTCTCTTTGAGTGTCTCCCCTAATAACCAAACGAGCTTTGAATCTTTCCAAATATCCATCAGACTTGTATTTCACTTTGTAGACCCATTTACAAGGAAGAGCTTTCTTTCCACTAGGTAAAGACACAACCTCTCTGGTTTTGTTCAGTTCTAGAGCTTCCAATTCTTTTTCCATTGCTTCCTACTACCCTGGGTGTAAAGCTGCCTGTAAGTAAGAAGTAGGTTAAACAAGGTAGGAGAAAGAATTAAGTATAGACTGATTGGTAGGAGAAAGAGTTGTGAAGGGTAGAATAATGGGCTGGATTGGTGTAGTGAAGTAAGAGTTTGTGAAGTCTATGAGAAATACTGAGTTGCACATTCTTGGAGATATGAGGGTGGATTATGTATTCTAGTGGATTTACTGACTTCAGGAAGGGATATAGGTAAGGGTGAATGAGGAAACGATCTAGGTTGGGAAATAGAACTTGTACTTGAGGTTGAAGGAAGGGTTCTAGAGTTGCTTGGGTTTGAAAAAGTAGGCAGTGAAGGCAAGGGTGAGCTGGGAATAGCGGGCTCATCCTTTATGTGTTCTGATTATGAGTCTACACTATGTTCTAGGGGTGATATAATAGGAAAAAAGGAATCTGTAGGCGTAGTAGTAGAGGCAAAAGGGTACTGATTTTCATAGAAGTACACATCTCTAGATACACTCACTCTTCTAATATCCAACTCTAGAACTTTATAACCTTTCTTCCCCAAGGGATAACCTAAGAACACACAGGGCTTTGCCCTTGGGTCAAACTTACCTCTTCCACTAGTCAAAGTAGATACATAGCAAAGACAACCAAAATATTTCAATAGTTCATAAGAGAGTTTTTGTTTGAATAGAACAAAATAAGGTGTCTTTCCTTTAAGCACTCTACAAGGTAACTTATTGATCAAATAGGTTGCAGTTAGTACACATTCTCCCCAATAAGGAAGAGGAAGCTTAGACTGAAACAACAAAACTCTTGCAATTTCCAAAAGATGTATGTGTTTCTTCTCAACCACTCCATTCTGTTGAGAGATTGCCACACATGATGTTTGACGTAGCATTCCTTGAGAGGCTAAAAATGCTGCCTCCTGAGAACCTTTCCCAAGTTCAAAAGCATTATCTGTTCTTATATTTTGTACCTTTACACCAAACTGTCTTTCCACCATTGTGAGGAAAGTTTTAAGGAGTCCAAAAGCATTGCTTTTGGTGCTCATAAAGAAAGTCCAAACTGCCCTACTATAACCATCTACAACTGTCAAGAAATACTTAAAATCATTGTAAGTTGACTCCTTGTAGGGCCCCCAAATATCTACATGGATTAACTCAAATGCCCTTGTTGATTTAATTTGACTTAAAGGAAAAGGAATTCTAGTTTGCCTAGCTTTAGGATAAATTTGACAGAAACAATCAGAGTTAGAAGGTAAAGAAATAAAACTGAGATATTTTATTGATGAAAAGGGCAAATTCCCTAACCTAATGTACCAAAGGCTTACATCTGAAACTGAGTGTGCAAAAAAAGAAAATGAAAACAATTGACTAAAGACATTTTGATTTAAAACTGAAAGTGGTACCACACTTGTGCTATTTCTAACTCCACTTGGTTCCAAAAGGTATAGTTCATCTCTTGCCTTACCAAAAACTTGTGCCCTCTTCACTAAAGGCCCTTGCAACATACAGTTACCAGAGGTAAAAAGGAGAATAGAATGAAATTGTAAACAAAACCTATTAACAGATAATAGATTGTATCTGAAACTAGGTACATGTAATACATTTTCTAAAATAAAATCAGGAAGAATATATGAGTGATACTGACTTTGAAAGAATTAGGCAGATTTATGTTTAATGGAATTGGGAGGGGTGTCAAGGAAATAAAGGCATTTGAGTCAAAACACGTGTTCAGATGCTCCAGAATCAATAATCCATGTACTAGAATTAAAAACTAAAAGACAAGTTTTAGAATATCTAGCAATAGTACCAACCACAGCATTAGCATTGATATCTGTTCTAGAATTTCCTGAATTTGTACCTTTAATCTGCTTGATTAGTTGTACCAACTGTGAAAATTGATCCTGTAAGAGGTGTTGATTGAGTACTTCATTCTGATTGTTGATATTCTGTTCTGATTCCTCAATTTGAAATGCTCCATTGCTTCTGGTGTGAACTTGATTTCCCTTTGTGAATTCAAAGTCTTCTATGAAACCTATAATTCTATAGCAATCACTGACAGTGTGACCTACTTTCTTACAATGACTGCATATTACATTAGGGTTAAACTTAGTTTTTTTTCCCTTGAAAGTTGTGTTCATTTGAGTAGAGTTAGTCTATTTTTGGATGTTGTTCCCAAAATTTTGACGTTGCATTGGGTTTCTTTGCATCTGCCTTACAGTCCTTTGTGCAAAGTTATTCTGATTCGTTACCATGAAAGATGAAGAATCTGGAGAAATAAGTGGGCTAGCAAAAACTTCTTTCTGGCTTTCATCTTACAATACCAGAGAATATGCATGGTTGATACTTGGTAGGGAGTTCATCATCAGGATGGTTCCCCTTGCTGGACCATAACTATTATTTAAACCCATAAGAAACTGAATAAGCCTTTCATCATCTAGTGACTTTTTCAATTTTTGCTTCCCTTCACAGACACACAAGCAACTGCACTTCACATTACAGTTAAGTGAATCCAATTCATCCCATAAACGTTTGAGTTTTGTAAAGTAGCTTGCTATGTCACTAGTTCCCTATACTAACCTTGATAATTTCTTCCTCGGGTGATAGAGCTTAGCTCCATTTGGATGACCAAACCTATGATCAAGGCTGGTACAAAGATCTTTAGCAGATTTAGAGTAAATGACATTGTCTCCTATGTCTTTGGACAATGAGCTGACCAACCAGGATGTTACCATGTCATTACACCTGCTCCAAGGCTGATAGTCTCTGGAAGTGAGAGCTAGAGCAGGACAAGCATCATTGATGAATCCTATTTTGTTTTTAGCAGATAGTGCTATAAGCACAGACCTTCTCCATACTTGGAATCCTTTTCCATCAAAAGCTGTGTTGACAAGAGACATTCTTGGTGCATCAGAAGAGTGAAGATAATATGCATGGTTTGAGTCGATGGTAGGGATTCCTCCAACGGTGTTCAGAGACACTGTGGTTGCAGTGTTATCAAGCATTGTTTAAGATTGATATGAAGATGAGGAAGGCGACTGATGGATCGAGCTTTCACTGCTCTGATACCATGTAAGAATATTGAAAAAAGACAGTGATGTAAAAAGTTTCTTGTGTTTCATTCCCTTCCTTTACCTGTATTTACACAGTATAAAAGAATAAAAAACCGTTACTTTATTCTATAGGTGTACTATTCTTATTTGTGGGCTTGCAAATATATATACTGTCACATGCTCACATGCTTTAAAGTGAAACAGTATCCAAAGTGGACACCTCAATATCCAAACTGCTTTGTATCAAGAGGAGATAAAGAGCTTTGGTCAATACGACCAAGCTTTATTTCGTGGAGACCAAAGCCCCAATTTCTCTTTCCTTGTCTCTTCTTCTTCATCTCCAACTTTCTCGGTCATGGTGTCTTGTATCAAACAACCAGCTTCTTTACCCTTAAAATCGGATAACAATTAAATTTGTAAGTGGTTTTAAGGATATGTGATTTCACTTGGCACAAACTGAGAAATATAAGAATTGAAGTTAGAAATTAATTGTAAAATAAAGCAAACCAATGTAACATACAACTTTGGCCCTCGAGCTAGGTCGCCCTCGAACCAACTGAGTATATTATTGAAAAGCAAGGACTGAACAACTGAATAAGAGAGCTTAAGAGAAAAAACGTAACATATTGCTTTGTTATGCGTGTTCCCTTTTACAAAATGATTGGAACCCCTTTTATATAGTAGAGGAGTTCTACATATGGTACAATTCTAATTACAGAAGAAAATCTTCTGATTGGCTAATCAACTGGTCTTGACTTGATATATGTCGAGATCTCCGCCACAATCCTCGCCCGGTCACGGATTCCTCGGCTTTCTGTTATTCGACCTAGCAGGCTTCCTTCGATCTCGCTAGATCCCTATCCTTCTCGGTCTCGACCTTAGCTGGTCTCGATCTCGATCGATCCCTGAAGCACGATCTAGGCAATATTTATTCATGTAATGATCCAATATAAATTGGGATTGAACCCTGGTCTCGATTAGCCATACAAAATCTGGCAAGCACGATTTTGACCGTATACACAGCTCCAACATAATTGGGCATGTCAGCTCGGCTTAGATATAATTTTTCTTGAATATTCTCGTATTAAGAACCTGTGAACATGATCATAAGGAACTGAGAAAACGTTTATAACGGAGTAGAGACAACATCGTCAATTACTTCCAACATGGAATTATACGAACTATGATGTTAGCACCTTTCAAAAGTATGAAATTAAATTGAAATTGCATGGGAAGAATGCCAGGACAATAAATTTATGTTTATGTATTTCTTATAAAAACACAATCCAACACCAGAAAAAGAAAATCATGTACATTGAGCGTAGGCATAGTGTACGTTATCAATTTCCCACGAAAACATAGAAAAGATTGAACATGAAATTGAGCGTCCATCAATTTGGTCTTAAAATTCTTGAATCGAAGCTCAACTTCTTCAAGTAGTGAACGTTATCAATTTCCTATAAAACATAGAAAAATATTAAAAGCAAATAGGTTAAGTTAAATAGGCAAGCTCCGATTACAGAAGATGCGCAACGACAGTATGCGATTTTGACTTGGACTCTACAAATTGAACA
This sequence comes from Nicotiana otophora, assembly GCA_000715115.1. Taxonomy (NCBI): domain Eukaryota; kingdom Viridiplantae; phylum Streptophyta; class Magnoliopsida; order Solanales; family Solanaceae; genus Nicotiana; species Nicotiana otophora. Next base: position 132,388 of record AWOL01S0019729.1, read on the forward strand.
CTTATATGCTTTTGGACATCAACGTCAAAATAATACTAATATTTACATGTTAAGGATATTTTCGTCCATCTATATTATATTCATGTTTTTATAGTAATTATTTACCCGAAAAGTCGGATATAGTTAAATTTATAAGTAGTTCTTAGGATATGTGATATAGCTTGACATAAATCGTACGTAGAAGTGGAAATGTTTAGATTCTTGGCTATAAAAATGGGATATAAATTATTGAACAAGAGGAGTGAGTATGTTGAGTAAAACAAGCTCAAGAGATTTATTCTTCAATAAGAGAAGTAATCTTTTCTTACAATGTGTGAACCCTACCTGTGCTTACAAGGATTCCCCCTTTATAGTAGAGGGATCTTACTTTATTTATAATAAAAAATATATGGTAGAGAACCCATGATGAATTGTCTCTTCCTCGATTCCCGCCAAGATTCTCTCCCCTAGTGCGGTTGCAACGGCTCTTGTCTACGAGCTCGATATTGGCTCGAGCTCGATATTAGGTCGAGCCCTCGGCCTTGGTTCGAGTTCGACATTCGGGGTGAGTGTCAATCAGTCTGTGCGTCTCCGACAACCTTCACGTTGCCTTGCGGTTCGATTTGGTTATGGGATCGATAATGATACCTAGCCGATTCATCGATCGGTCTTGGAGCTCGAAGCTTGTTTGTACTATCTTCGGAACTCGTCTCGAAGTCTCACTTCGGTCGCCTACAATTCGAACTCGATCAAACATACGAAGGCCAAAATCTATTTCGACCGTATACATATAATCCCCTCGTTTCTCAGGAAGAATGTGGTGAGAAACGATATGATTTTCAACGACTCGATCGGATTATAAGCTGGCGTTTTCACTGGGCTCGATCATGACATACGTGATAGCTGTCCCGTCGATTTAGTCTTTCAAGGTATTTAATGCATGTCAGACGGTGATCGGCCACCGCTGATACTGAACCTCCATGGTATAAGCCTATAAATAACCCTTCCATTTATCATTTACCACTTTTACATCTTCAATCTACCAAATTTTCTTACTTTTTCTGCCTCTATTTCGCCGCTTGTAGAGCCACCTTCATCAGTGTTTGGCACCATCAACCTTTCATCTTCCTTTGATTTCCTTTTTCTTATATCAATGGCAAAAACTTCAAAAAACGTACCTTAGAAGGAGAAAGCTTCTTCTTCATGGCAGTCCAGAGACAAGGCGCCGGTGGAGCCGCCTCCCCACGAGTATGTTCCTGGCCCGTGCACTCTGAAGATCGATTTTAAGGTTGAAAATCCTTCATCGGTTCCGGGTCAATGTGAACATGTGTGGATGTACATGTGCTCGATAACAGAGGGTCATCTCGAGGCTTTGAGGAAAGACTGCAACTGGGGTCCCGAGGTTGTGTTGCAAATTCCCTCTCCCCAAGAGAGCATCATCACTCATGTGGAGGGGTTTTAAGTGTTTATACTTACCCCTTCACGTTGGGTCCCGTCGACCCAGTGATCATTGATTTTTGCAAAAGATATCAAGTCACCCTCGGTCAAATTCATCCTTCTCTATGGCGCATAGTAACCTTACTTCGCTTCTTCTCCAACAAGGCCGGGGGGCTGGATTTTATCCTAAATCACCTCAAACGATTGTATCGGCCTCAAATCTTTCGAGGACTAATCAAGCTCCATCATCGGGCAATGAAAGCTTTAATGTCGAGCATCGACGAAGACAAGAATCGGGGTTGGATGGGCCGTTATATTCGGGTGAGGACCTGCGACCTTATCCCGGAAGAGAAGATGTCATTCCACGAGGAATGGAATTTCAACCATACGTGATTTTCATAAGGCGTTACTTTTCGTATCTTTCTTTGATGCTATCTGATATCTCCCTCCGATATACAGCTTCCCCTTGGATGCCACAAACGGTACCCGACCTCGAGGATTGGGTTCGGAAGCTAGCCTCGACTTCCTCTTATGCCGAACGCGCTTGGCGTGATTTGGCGAAAGGTATGTGGGAGGCCAAGAATCACGGTAAGGGTCACTTCTCATATTTTTAGAAATGTTTTTTATGCTCCATTCGTGACTGACTTCCTTTCATGCAGGCATAACCAAGGATGCCGTTTTGAGGCTTTCGAGTGGTGAGGAAGGAACCAAGTACCCGGTCCCGAAATCGGGGAAATATAAAAAGCAAAAAGTTGTCTCTCGGTCAGAGGACCTCAAGCCCAAAACTCGAAGGGTGAGAAGGAAGGCAATCGCTCTTCCGATGGACTCAGTCCAATGACTGAGAGAAGAAGAAGAAGAAGATGCTTTGGCTTTGGTGGTCCGATCCGCAAAAGCTATCGAGGTCGCCAGACCTTCTGAGCCGATGACGGCTACATCGGTCGGGGCCGGTTCCGATACCCCGAGTCTCGATCAGAGCGTCCTGAGCGATTCGCTAGGGACCATGATAGTGGGTCATTTGCCTTCTCTTCCGACCTTTTCTGAGGAGGCGTTAAAGGAAGCTCGAGAATTGAAGACCCCCGATATGGGCGGAGGCTCTAGTATAAGGGATCCTTTCCAGGATTGCTTTACTGTAGTCGGTGATGCGTCCGATATTAGTGACGCTTCTCTTCTCCTAGAACAGGCCCAATGTTTCATTTCTCGGGTAATGATTTTACTGCGCTTGGTTTCTTCGTTCTTTTCTAAACCTGACTTATGTTTTTTCCCTTTTGTGTAGGCCATTAGCATGTTTCGAGCCGACCTCAGCCAGAGTGAGGTCGAGCTTCATAAGGTCTCGGGGGAGAGAGATGCTTTGCGACTTCTTTGCGGCCAAAAGGACGAGGTTATAAGGGACCTCCAAGCATATTTGGCTAAGGCTCGTGAAGAAGAGGCCGAACTAGATAAGTAGGTGAGCGTCGTTCTATTAGAGTATGGGTTTGACCTAACTGTGGAAGCTAACCCTTCGTTATCTCAGCTAAAGCAAAAGGTTGAAAAGATCGGGTTGCTTCGGGAATAAGTTGATAATATCAAGGCCGAATGTGATCGGTGGAAGGAGACTATAGACCGCCTGGCTGTAGAAAAAGAAACTATCTTGGACAAATTATCATCGGCTGATGTTCATCTTCGAAGCGTCAAGCAAAAAGGTTTGGCTCAGGCCAAGAGGATCGAGGAGCTTGAAACAAGGCTTACTGAGGCCAAGGCGGATATTGAGTCATCGAAAGTCATGGCGGACAAGTCTATTACTGTGTATCGAGCCGATGCCGAGGCTGCTCAAATGAAGGCAAGAGAGGCGGCGGATACTGCCGGCACTCGAGCACATTGGGTTGCCAAACTTGCTAAGTGTCGATCTCGGAGGGAGACCCTCAATGAGATACACGCTCGAGGTTAAGATCTTGATGAAGAGATAAAAAGGGCTAAAGAACTCGAAGCTGATATTGAAGCCTTGGCTTCTGATGGCGATGATGATGATGATAATGATGATGATGATGATGATGGTAGCAAGAGCGGGTCCGATAACGGGGGAGCCCGGTGGACAAGAGACCGCTCTCGATGATAACCCAAAAGCTTAGCCCTTAGCTTCTATGTTGCATTTATTCATGTAAACAATCTTTGTATATTTATACTAATATCCTTTTATTTTACTGACTTGCTTCTGCTTTCTTTCCTTGTGAGGATTTTATTCATGCCTTGCGAATGTTTTCATAAGGATTTAGGCGATTTCATCGAATTCAACCTTCGTAGCCTTTATGGCCGAGTGAGTGTTTGCTCGAACTCGAAATAAAAAAAGCCCACAGGCTTAGTAGTCGAATGAACATTTCGAACTCGAAGTAAAGTAGCCCGTACGCATAATGGTCGAGTGGGTGCTTGCTCGAACTCGAAATAAAAGTGGCCTGTAGGCTTAGCAATCGAGTGAATGATTCGAACACGAACCTAAAGTATCGTAGCCCGTAGGTTTTTTTATGATCGAGTGAGTGATTGCTCGAACTCGAAGTAAGATAGCCCTTAGGCTCTAATAATTGAGTGAGTGATTGCTCTGAACTCGAACACAAAGTATCGTAGTTCGTAGGCCCTTTATGATCGAGTGAGTGATTGCTCGAACTCGAAGTAATATAGCCCTTAGGCTTTAATAATTGAGTGAGCGATTGTTTCGCACTCGAACTCAAAATATCTTAGCCCATAGGCTTTTTATGATCGAGTCAGTGATTGTTCGAACTCGAAGTAAGATAGCCCTTAGGCTTTAATAATTGAGTGAGCGATTGTTTCGCACTCGAACTCAAAATATCTTAGCCCATAGGCTTTTTATGATCGAGTCAGTGATTGTTCGAACTCGAAGTAAGATAGCCCTTAGGCTTTAATAATTGAGTGAGCGATTGTTTCGCACTCGAACTCAAAATATCTTAGCCCATAGGCTTTTTATGATCGAGTCAGTGATTGTTCGAACTCGAAGTAAGATAGCCCTTAGGCTTTAATAATTGAGTGAGCGATTGTTTCGCACTCGAACTCAAAATATCTTAGCCCATAGGCTTTTTATGATCGAGTCAGTGATTGTTCGAACTCGAAGTAAGATAGCCCTTAGGCTTTAATAATTGAGTGAGTGATTGTTTTGAACTCGAACTTAGAGTATCGTAGCCCGTAGGCTTTTTTATGATCGAGTGAGTGATTGCTCGAACTCGAAGTAAGATAGCCCTTAGGCTTTAATAATTGAGTGAGTGATTGTTTTGAACTCGAACTTAGAGTATCGTAGCCCGTAGGCTTTTTTATGATCGAGTGAGTGATTGCTCGAACTCGAAGTAAGATAGAAGTTAGGCTCTAGTAATTGAGTGAGTGATTGCTTCAAACTCGAACTCGAAGTATCGTAGCCCATAGGGATTTTATGATCGAGTGAGTGATTGCTCAAACTCGAAGTAAGATAGCCCTTATGCTTTAATAATTGAGTGAGTGATTGTTTCGAACTCAAAATCAAAATATCTTATCCCGTAAGCTTTTTATGATCAAGTGAGTGATTGCTCGAACTCGAAGTAAGATAGACCTTAGTCTATAATAATTGAGTGAGTGATTGTTACGAACTCAAACTCAAAGTATCACAGCCCGTAGGCTTTTTATGATCGAGTGAGTGATTGCTCGAACTCAAAGTAAGATAGCCCTTAGGCTCTAGTAATTGAGTGAGTGATTGCTTCGAACTCGAACTCGAAGTATCTTAGACCGTAGGCTTTCTGTGATCGAGTGAGTGATTGCTCGAACTCGAAGTAAGATAGCCCTTAGGCTTTAATAATTGAGTGAGTGATTGTTTCGAACTCTAACTCAGAGTATCGTAGCCCGTAGGCTTTTTATGATCGAGTGAGTGATTGCTCGAACTCGAAGTAAGATAGCCCTTAGGCTCTATTGATTGAGTGAGTGATTGCTTCGAACTCGAACTCGAAGTATCGTAGCCCGTAGGCCTTTTATGATCGAGTGAGTGATTGCTCGAACTCGAATAAAGATAGCCCTTAGGCTTTAATAATTGAGTGAGTGATTGTTTCGAACTCGAACTCAGAGTATCGTAGCCCGTAGGCTTTTTTATGATCGAGTGAGTGATTGCTCGAACTCTAAGTCAGATAGCCCTTAGGCTTTAGTAATTGAGTGAATGATTGCTTCGAACTCGAACTCGAAGTATCTTAGCCCATAGGCATTTTATGATCGAGTGAGTGATTGCTCGAACTCGAAGTAAGATAGCCCTTAGGCTTTAAAAATGAGTGAGTGATTGTTTCGAACTCGAACTCAGAGTATCGTAGCCCATAGGCTTTTTATGATCGAGTGAGTGATTGCTCGAACTCGAAGTAAGATAGCCCTTAGGCTTCAATAATTGAGTGAGTGATTGTTTCGAACTCGAACTCAGAGTATCGTAGCCCATAGGCTTTTTATGATCGAGTGAGTGATTGCTCGAACTCGAAGTAAGATAGCCCTTATGCTCTATTAATTGAGTGAGTGATTGCTTCGAACTCGAACTCGAAGTATCGTAGCCCGTAGACCTTTTATGATCGAGCGAGTGATTTCTCGAACTCGAAGTAAGTTAGCCCTTAGGCTTTAATAATTAAGTGAGTGATTGTTTCTAACTCGAACTCAGAGTATCGTACCCCGTAGGCTTTTTTATGATCGAGTGAGTGATTGCTCGAACTCAAAGTAAGATAGCCCTTAGGCTCTAGTAATTAAGTGAGTGATTGCTTCGAACTCGAACTCGAAGTATCTTAGCCCGTAGGCATTTTATAATCGAGTGAGTGATTGCTCGAACTCGAAGTAAGATAGCCTTTAGGCTTTAATAATTGAGTGAGTGATTGTTTCGAACTCGAACTCAGAGTATCGTAACCCATAGGCCTTTTATGATCGAGTGAGTGATTGCTCGAACTCGAAGTAAAATAGCCCTTAGGCTCTATTAATTGAGTGAGTGATTGATTCGAACTCGAACTCGAAGTATCGTACCCCGAAGGCCTTTTAGGATCGAGTGAGTGATTGCTCGAACTCGAAGTAAGATAGCCCTTAGGCTTAATAATTGAGTGAGTGATTGCTCGAACTCGAAGTAAGATAGCCCTTAGGCTTAATAATTGAGTGAGTGATTGTTTCGAACTCGAACTCAAAGTATCGTAGCCCGTAGGCTTTTTATGATCGAGTGAGTGATTGCTCGAACTTGAAGTAAGATAGCCCTTAGGCTCTATTAATTGAGTGAGTGATTGCTTCGAACTCGAACTCGAAGTATCGTAGCCCGTAAGCCTTTTATGATCGAGTGAGTAATTGCTCGAACTCGAAGTAAGATAGCCCTTAGGCTTTAATAATTGAGTGAGTGATTGTTTCGAACTCGAACTCAGAGTATCATAGCCCGTAGGCTTTTTATGATCGAGTGAGTGATTGCTCGAACTCGAAGTAAGATAGCTCTTAGGCTCTATTAATTGAGCGAGTGATTGCTTCGAACTCGAACTCGAACTCGAAGTATCGTAGCCCTTAGGCCTTTTATGATCGAGTGAGTGATTGCTAGAACTCGAAGTAAGATAGCCCTTAGGCTTTAATAATTGAGTCAGTGATTGCTTGCAACTCAGCTCGAAGTATCGTAGCCCGTAGGACTTTTATGATCGAGTGAGTGATTGCTCGAACTCGAATTAAGATAGCCCTTAGGCTTTAATAATTGAGTGAGTGATTGTTTCGAACGCGAACTCAGAGTATCGTAGCCCGTAGGCTTTTTTATGCTCGAGTGAGTGATTGCTCGAACTCGAAGTAAGATCGCCCTTAGGCTCTAGTAATTGAGTGAGTGATTGCTTCGAACTTGAACTCGAAGTATCTTAGCCCGTAGGCTTTTTATGATCGAGTGAGTGATTGCTTGAACTCGAAGTAAGATAGAACTTAGGCTCTAGTAATTGAGTGAGTGATTGCTTCGAACTCGAACTCGAAGTAGCTTAGCCTGTAGGCTTTTTATGATCGAGTGAGTGATTGCTTGAACTCGAAGTAAGATAGCCCTTAGGCTTTAATAATTGAGTGACTGATTGTTTCGAACTAGAACTTAGAGTATCGTATCCCGTAGGCTTTTTATGATCGAGCGAGTGATTGCTCGAACTCGAAGTAAGATAGCCCTTATGCTCTATTAATTTATTGAGTGATTTCTTCAAACTCGAACTCGAAGTATCGTAGCCCTTAGTCCTTTTATGATCGAGTGACTGATTGCTGGAACTCGAAGTAAGATAGCCCTTAGGCTTTAATTATTGAGTGAATGATTGCTTCGAACTCGAACTCGAAGTATCGTAGCCCGTAGGACTTTTATGATCGAGTGAGTGATTGCTCGAACTTGAATTAAGATAGCCCTTAGGCTTTAATAATTGAGTGAGTGATTTTCGAACTCGAACTCAGAGTATCGTAGCCCGTAGGCTTTTTTATGTTCGAGTGAGTGATTGCTTGAACTCGAAGTAAGATAGCCCTTAGGCTCTAGTAATTGAGTGAGTGATTGCTTCGAACTCGAACCCGAAGTATCTTAGCCCGTAGGCTTTTTATGATCGAGTGAGTGATTGCTCGAACTCGAAGTAAGATAGAACTTAGGCTCTAGTAATTGAGTGAGTGATTACTTCGAACTCGAACTCGAAGTATCTTAGCCCGTAGGCTTTTTATGATCGAGTGAGTGATTGCTCGAACTCGAAGTAAGATAGAACTTAGGCTCTAGTAATTGAGTGAGTGATTACTTCGAACTCGAACTCGAAGTATCTTAGCCCGTAGGCTTTTTATGATCGAGTGAGTAATTGCTTGAACTCGAAGTAAGATAGCCCTTAGGCTTTAATAATTGAGTGAGTGATTGTTTCGAACTCGAACTTAGAGTATCGTATCCCGTAGGCTTTTTATGATCGAGCGAGTGATTGCTCCAACTCAAAGTAAGATAGCCCTTATGCTCTATTAATTAAGTAAGTGATTTCTTCGAACTCGAACTCGAAGTATCGTAGCCCGTAGGCCTTTTATGATCGAGTGAGTGATTTCTCGAACTCGAAGTAAGTTAGCCCTTAGGCTTTAATAATTAAGTGAGTGATTGTTTCGAACTCGAACTCTGAGTATCGTAGCCCGTAGGCTTTTTCATGATCGAGTGAGTGATTGCTCGAACTCGAAGTAAGATAGCCCTTAGGCTCTAGTAATTGAGTGAGTGATTGCTTCGAACTCGAACTCGAAGTATCTTAGCCCGTAGTCGTTTTATGATCGAGTGAGTGATTGCTCGAACTCGAAGTAAGATAGCCCTTAGGCTTTAATAATTGAGTGAGTGATTGTTTCGAACTCGAACTAAGAGTATCGTAGCCCGTAGGCCTTTTATGATCGAGTGAGTGATTGCTCGAACTCGAAGTAAGATAGCCCTTAGGCTCTATTAATTGAGTGAGTGATTGCTTCGAACTCGAACTTGAAGTATCATAGCCCGTAGGCCATTTATGATCGAGTGAGTGATTGCTCGAACTCGAAGTAAGATAGCCCTTAGGCTTTAATAATTGAGTGAGTGATTGTTTCGAACTCGAATTCAAAATATCTTAGCCCATAGGCTTTTTATGATCGAGTGAGTGATTGCTCGAACTCGAAGTAATATAGCCCTTGGGCTTTAATAATTGAGTGAGTGATTGTTTCGAACTCAAACCCAGAGTATCGTAGCCCGTAGACCTTTTATGATCGAGTGAGTGATTGCTCGAACTCGAAGGAAGATAGACCTTAGGCTTTAATAATTGAGTAAGTGATTGTTTAGAACTCGAACTCAAAGTATCTTAGCCCGTAGGCATTTTATGACCGAGTGAGTGATTACTCAAACTCGAAGTAAGATAGCCTTTAGGCTTTAATAATTGAGTGAGTGATTGTTTCGAACTCGAACTCAAAGTATCTTAGCCCGTAGGCATTTTATGACCGAGTGAGTGATTACTCAAACTCGAAGTAAGATAGCCTTTAGGCTTTAATAATTGAGTGAGTGATTGTTTCGAACTCGAACTCAAAGTATCTTAGCCCGTAGGCATTTTATGACCGAGTGAGTGATTACTCAAACTCGAAGTAAGATAGCCTTTAGGCTTTAATAATTGAGTGAGTGATTGTTTCGAACTCGAACTCAAAGTATCTTAGCCCGTACGCTTTTTATGATCACTTGTATCAAAAATCCTCTTGTTGGTGGTTGGCCTTTAAGCCTGTTTGAATCATGAAGCAGGAAGATCTTTTCAAAGTGTAAGATATCTGAAAAAAGAAGAAGTTCTCCTTTATAAGTCATTATACATGTGTTTGTATCTTGTGCCAGAGTTCGAGCAAAACTACGTGGGCATGGTTCGTTTTGACCATTTGGCCCTTACATCTTTCTCTATCGAGACCCTGTTCGACATGAATTAGATATGAAACAACTTTCTTGTGCCAAACTTGATTTATTCGATTGGTAACCCCCCAGTATTCGAGGTTGATTACGAAGGAGCCTCGGATACTATTGATTTGTCCACGGGTAGCACATAGTTGTTGTCTCGTTAAAAACCTTGTCGGAAAAATCCATTTGGGATAAAAAGCCGAACTTAAGGGAAAAAGAGTACAACGCGTGCTTTGAAACCAGAGGTCTTGATGTTTTTTGTCGAATTCCTACGATGCGTTAATGTTGAATATACGTATATAGACGATAGAGAAGAGAAAATCATACCTTAACAATAATATCATTTGAGAAGCGATATGTTCTAATTGTTTGGTAATGGTTTTCCATCCATTGCTCTAAGTTTATAAGACCCTTTCCCAACTATATCGTGGACTTGATAGGGTCCTTCCCAATTTAGGCCGAGCTTTCCTTCATTAGGATCTCGAGTGTTGACGGTGACCTTCCTTAGGACTAAGTCCCCAGTCTTGAAATGGCGGAGGTTGGTTCTTTTGTTGTAGTACCTTTCGATTCGTTATTTTTGTGCAGCCATTCGAACCAGTGCCGCTTCTCATTTTTCATCTAATAATTCTAGGCTAGTATTCATTGCCTCGTAGTTCAATTCTTCCGATGTATGCCGGAACCTTGCACTTGGATCCCTAACTTCGACCGTAATTAAAGCTTCGGAGCCATACACTAAGGAAAATGGAGTTGCTCATGTACTGGATTTAGATGTTGTCCGATATGCCCAAAGGACTTCGATCAAATTTCTCTCCACTTTCCTTTAGCTTCGTTCAATCTTTTCTTTATGTTTTGGATGATAATCTTGTTCGTTGATTCGGCCTATCTGTTCCCACTAGGATGATATGGTGTTGATAGTATTCTTTTTATTTTATGATCTTCAAGAAATTTTGTCACTTTACCGCCGATAAATTGCTTACCATTGTCATATGTTATTTCTGCTGGTATACAAAATCTACACACGATGTGATCCCAGATGAAATCTATAACCTCTTTCTCTCTTACTTTTTCGAACGCCTGTGCTTCAACCCATTTAGAGAAATAGTCAGTCATAAACAAAATGAATTTAGCTTTACCTGGGGCCGATGGTAGAGGGCCGACGATATCCGTTCCCCATTTCATGAATGGCCATGGAGAAATGACTGAATGAAGCTTCTCTCCGGGTTGACGGATCATTGGCGCAAACCTTTGACATTTATCGCATTTTCGAACGAACGCCTTAGTGTCCTTTTCCATGCTATCCCAGTAGTATCCTGCTCTGATGATTTTGCGAATTAGTGGTTCGGCGCCGGACTGGTTTCCACAGGTGCCTTCATGGACCTCCCGTAAAACATAATCGGTAGAGTTCGATGGGAGTTTTCCGTTCTTTAAGTATTCAATATACTTATTTCTCCAATCCCAGGTTAAGACTGTGGAATTTATCTCGGCATTTCCTCCCTCGATTATAGATCTTGAAAGTTGAACGATAGTCCCTGAGTCAATCTTATCTTCTTCGACCGACGACCCCAAATTTGCGAGTGCGTCGGCCTCATTGTTTTGTTCTCTAGGCATATGTTGTACGGTCCATTCTTTGAAACGGTGTAGAGTTACCTGTAGTTTGTCCAAATATCTCTGCATCCTATCTTCTCGAACTTTGAAAGTTTTGTTCGCTTGGTTCACCACTAGCAAAGAGTCACATTTAGCTTCAATGACTTCTGCTCCCAAGCTCTTAGCTAGCTCGAGACCTGCAATCATGGCCTCGTACTCGGCCTAATTGTTAGTTAATCTAGTAGTTTTGATGGATTGCCTAATAATTCCACCCGTGGGAGGTTTTAATACGACGCCAAGCCCGTATCCCTTCACATTTGAAGCACCATCTGTGTAGAGGGTCCAAACCCCCAACGATGTACCTGATTTTAACAAGAGTTCCTTTTCCACTTCGGGTGCGAGGGTTGGTGTGAAATCAGCCACGAAATCTGCTAAAATTTGGGACTTGATGGACGTTCGAGGTTGATATTCAATATCGTACTCACTGAGTTCGACGGCCCATTTGGCCAATCGGCCCGATAGTTCGGGTTTGTGCAAAATGTTTCGAAGTGGGCAAGTTGTTAAAACGCATATGGGGTGACATTGAAACTATGGTCTTAACTTTCTAGAGGCTCTTATCAATGCAAGCGCCAATTTCTCTAAGTGTGGGTATCTAGGTTTTGCCTCTCCTAAGGTCCGACTTACATAATAAACAGAAAAATGCGTACCTTGCTCTTCTCGAACTAGGACACCACTTACCACAATTTTCGATACCGCTAAGTATAAGTAAAGCTTCTCATCTGTCTTCGGAGTGTGAAGTAATGGTAGGCTCGATAGGTACCGCATCAGTTTTTCAAGTGCATGTTGGCATTCTGGGGTCCAGGTGAAATCGTTCTTCTTTTTGAGCAGAGAGAAGAATTTGTGGCTTTGATCTGACGACCTTGAAATGAATTGGCCTAAGGCAGCTATCCGTCCGGTTACCCTTTGCACTGCTTTCACACTATCCATGACGGTGATGTCTTCGATGGCTTTGATTTTGTCGGGGTTGATCTCGATCCCCCGATCCAACACCATGAACCCAAGGAACTTGCCCGATCCAACCCTGAAAGCACATTTCTCGGGGTTGAGCTTCATGTTGTACTTCCTTAAAACTTTGAACGTTTCCTGCAAATGAGTCAAATGGTCCTCTGCGCGCAGGGACTTAACTAGCATGTCATCAATGTAAACTTCCATCGGTTTATCTATTTGTTCTTCGAACATTTTATTCACTAGGCGTTGGTACGTAGCCCCTGCGATTTTTAGCCTGAATGGCATTACATTATAGCATAGGTTCCATACTTAGTGACAAATAAAGTTTTTTCTTGGTCCTCCGGGTTCATGCTAATTTGATTGTACCGGGAATAGGCGTCGAGAAAAGTGAGGATCTCGTGGCCGGCTGTGGCATCGATCAAGCGATCGATGCTAGGCAATGGAAAAGAATATCTGGGGTATGCTTTGTTTAGATCTTTATAATCTACACACATTCTAAGTTTGTTCCCTTTTTTGGGGACTACAACCACATTGGCTAACCATTCGGGATATTTTACTTCCCGAATTGACCCTATTTTGAGAAGTTTAGGTACCTCATCTCTTACAAATGCGTGTTTTACCTCGGATTGAGGTCTTCTTTTTTGCTTCACCGGTTTGAACCTAGGGTCCAAACTCAGCTGCTGCGTTGTTATTGATGATGGGATCCCTGTCATGTCTAAATAGGACCAAGCAAAACAATCTATGTTACCAATAAGAAATTGAATAAGCTTTTTCCTGAGTTCGGGGGTCAACCCCGTTCCCAGGTATACCTTTCTCTTGGGCAGACGTTTGATTAATATAACCTGCTCCAGTTCTTAGATCGTCGACTTGGTGGCGTCAAAGTCGTTAGGGACGATGAGAGCTCAAGGTGTCGGAAACTCTTCCTCGTCATCTTTTATTTCTTGCTTTACCGATTCGGTCGAGACTGGTTGTCGTGATTGCTATTTGGTTTCTCGCCTATCTTTTGTGCTCGACCTTTCTGAGGCCGATAACGTTGGTATCGGTGTTATCTCATCGACTGCAAACATTTTCTTCGCAGTATGTTGCTCCCTGTATACTGTCTTCACACTGTCTGACGTAGGGAATTTCATCACTTGGTGTAGAGTCAAAGGCACTGCTCTCATATTGTGGATCCATGGTCTTCCGAGTAGGGAATTATACCTCATATCGCCTTCGATTACGTGGAACTTGGTGTTTTGGATGGTTCCAGCCACATTTACGGGCAGAATAATTTACCCTTTAGTTGTTTCACTGGCCATATTGAAGCCGTTTAAGACCCAAGCTGCAGGCATGACTTGATTCTGTAAACCGAGGTTCTCTACTACCCAAGATCGGATGATATTCGTAGAGCTACCTGGATCTACTAAGATACGCTTAACTTGAACTTTATTTAATAGGATAGAAATTACCAGAGCATCATTGTGAGGTTGAGAGATGCCCTCGGCTTCTTCAATTCTGAATGATAAAGTGACCTCGGGTACATAGCCTTGAGTTCGTCTTTCCCCTGTGGCCGGTATCTTGCCGTATTTGAGCACGAGTCCCTGTGGAGTACGACCCCACCGATGATCATATGAATGATATGCAGAGGTTCCTCTTGTTTATCATTTTTGCTGGCATCCCTTTCTCTGAAGTAATTCTTGGCTCGATCACTGAGGAACTCTCGAAGGTGGCCCTCATTAAATAGACGGGCTACCTCTTCTCTTAATTGTCTGCAATCCTCGGTCCTGTGGCCATGCGTACCATGATACTTGCACATCGAATTCGAGTTCCTTTGGGAAGGGTCGGTTTGCATGGGTCCGAGCTACCTAGTATCTTTGATTCTTCCGATCGCTGATACAATGCCCGATTCGCGACGCTGAAATTGTACTCCGATAGCTGAGGTGCCTCTATAGGATCGGCATATTTATCAAAGCCACTCTTGCTCATAAGCCCTCGAGAATTTTGTCCTCGATCACTCCTTCGATTGTTCCGAACGGCATTACGAGTTGAACCGTTGTTCATTCGATCTGCGACGTACGGTTGACATCGGTCTCTGTTCGGCCTTTGCTCTCTGTCGATGTCCCTCTGGTTTTTAATAGCTGTCCTGTTCTGATGCATGGATCCGGAAGGAGCTCCCAACTGGTCGTCTTCGACTCTAATTTTTGACTGATATCGGTTGTGTACATCCGCCCAAGTTATTGCTGGATACTCAATCAAATTTCGCTTCGGCAGACATGATACTATTGAACTTTGCTCGTTCAACCCTTGGGTGAAAGCTTGGACGGCCTAGTTGTCTGTGACCGGTGGCAATTCTATGCGTTCCATTTGAAATCGGGACACGAACTCCCTCAGCATTTCATTACCCCTTTGTTTTACTTTGAAGAGGTCTGATTTCCTTGTTGCAACCTTTATGGCACCATCATGTGCCTTTACAAATGAATCTGCTAACATGGCAAAAGAATCGATGGAATTTGGTGTCAGATTATGATACCAAATCATCGCTCCCTTCGAGAGGGTCTCTCCGAATTTTTTCAATAACACGGATTCGATCTCATCATCTTCCAAATTGTTACCCTTGATGGAACACGTGTAAGAGGTGACGTGTTCGTTGGGATCGGTCGTACCGTTATATTTGGGAATTTCGGGCATACGGAATTTTTTAGGGATTGGTTTTGGGGCTGCACTCGAGGGAAAAGGCTTTTGTATGAATATTTTCTAATCCAGCCCTTTTATCATTGGTGGAGCTCCCGGGATCTGATCGACCCTGAAATTATATGTTTTTACTTTTTTATCGTTGGCTTCGACTCATTTTGTGAGTTCCTTGAGCAATTTAGTAACTTCGGGAGTAGTCCCCGATTCTTGCTCGTTTGACTTCACTATGGCTGGCTCCGTTTTGTGGGTGATTTCTCGAAGCGGATTGGGCTCCGGCCTTCTTTGTACCTGAGTTTGGCTCTGCAACTGAGCTATCGCTATTTGCTGGGCTTGTAACATCTCGAAGATCATCCATAAGCTTACTCCAATCTCCTCCACGCTATGGGTGTCTCGAGCTACGGATCGAGTACTGCCCTGAATATTCTTTTCCGGTTCGGAACGTTGGTTCACCTCAAGAGCCACTTGTGAATTGACATCCAGCGGTACTTCGACTTGGATTTCAAGTATTTTGACTCGAGCTTCAGTGACATCGTTAAGTGGCCTTCCAGCCCTGGGTATCAAGTTGTTGGTTTCATCTTGAAGGTCGGCTTCGTGGTCGATAGGTAAAGCCATCAATCGAGGGTTTGCCATTGCTGATTCGAAGTTGTAAATTGATGTGTATTGCAGATTTGTATCAAACAACCACTGTTACCCTTAGCCCCACGGTGGGCGCCAAACTGTTTACCCGAAAAGTCGGATATAATTAAATTTATAATTAGTTATAAGGATATGTGATATAGCTTGACATAAATCGTACGTAGAAGTGGAAATGTTTAGATTCTTGGCTATAAAAACGGAATATAAATTATTGAACAAGAGGAGTGAGTATGCTGAGTAAAACAAGTTCAAGAGATTTATTCTTCAATAAGAGAAATAGTCTTTTCTTACAATGTGTGAACCCTGCCTGTGCTTAGAAGGATTCCCCATTTATAGTAGAGGGATCTTACTTTATTTATTATAAAAAATATATAGTGGAGAACCCATGATGAATTATCTCTTCCTCGATTCCCGCCAAGATTCTCTCCCCTAGTGCGGTTGCAACGGCTCTTGCCTGCGAGCTCGATACTGGCTCGAGCTCGGTATTGGGTCGAGCCCTCGGCCTTGGTTCGAGTTCGACATTCGGAGTGAGTGTCAATCGGATTGTGCGTCTCCGACAACCTTAACGTTGCCTTGCGGTTCGATTTGGTTATGGGCTCGATAATGATACCGAGCCGATTCCTCGATCGGTCTTGTAGCTCGAAGCTTGTTTGTACTATCTTCGGAACTCGTCTCGAAGTCTCACTTCGGTCGCTTACCATTCGAACTCGATCAAACTTACGAAAGCCAAAATCTATTTCGACCGTATACAGTAATATAGAAGAAAGATAGATATAGATAAATTAATAGATATAAATAGAAATATATATATAGATATAGATATAGATATAGATATTGATAGAATAGACAACTTCACCGAATATTTCATGTATTATTTGCAAAGGTAAGGCATATAAAACATTCCCAACACTAGAAAAGCTCTACATTGTGAAAAGTATCTTAAATAGCCTATTGTTTCCATAATGTACGTAACTTCTGGATTTTCCCCATAAATATGTGACATTGTATTAAATATTAATGCAAAGCTCGCTAACAGCAAGTTAATGTAATCATATTAACAACTCAAAAACCAAGAGAAAATAAAGAATATGTAATATTTGTCGATCTGTATAGGTATAATTCTAATTCTTTTTGTCAACCCTACTTTCAAAGAGGGCAAATTAAAATGCGATCGACAACAATATCTTTTAAGATCTTTTCGTTTTCTTCTCTTCTCAAACAAACAAATCAACATACAGCACTCTTATAGATCCTTAAGGGGTGGTTGATAGTTAAAGATAATTTGTTGTGAACTCAAAGATGCCAAGATTTTCTTTGTCAAAAACCCTTTGAAATAAGGTTAATCCACTCATCAAACTAAACAACATATAAGTAGAGCAGAAAAGCGATACTATTCCCCCACTCCACAAAATTAGTGAGTTAAATTAGAGGTGAAAAATATTTCTCTTACAACCTTTCTTTCCTAAGGCTTCGGGCAGCCTTATGTTTAGAATTGGATACTGTGTCCATCCATTAATGGTAATTAAGTCTTGCATATATGATTAAGAAAGGGAAAGAGGTAGCACCGTTTTTTTAAAAAAAATTATTCCAAAGACCATTACGTTTGACTAATTAATAAAAATCGACTGGCTCTCAATTGCGACACAAAAGACATACTCCATTATTTTTTGGGAATGATTAATATCAAAAGAACCTAATTCTCTGACAGCAACAGTGGATGAAATTGAAGCAATAAATGAAGAATTGTTTTTTTCTTCCCACTTTTTGATTCAAAGGTTCTCTTTTAAAGAGACAAACTTAGAGTATTAATTTAATACATTGTTTCAACTAGTATAAATATGTTAGGACATTGCTCAAATTAAGTGAGCAACACAACTCCTCATCACTCTCTAACACTCCTTTCCTTCCCTTGTGATTGTGCAATATTTGCATTTGTTTCATCAAATTGGGAAGACATTCTAAAGAAGGAAAGATATAATGAAGGTTAGATACCACATCCTCAACTTATTTGTTTTTCTTCATCTCTAATTAGTCGCTGCGTACTTGTAGTTCTACATTCTGAACTTCATATATCTATGAGTTTATAATATAGTCACGAATACATAGTTTTGACTTTATGTTTTGATTAAAACAATTTCATTCGTCTTCGGTTGAATTACTAATAGACAGAATAAGGTTGAAGTTTAGATAAAAATGTGAAAAACTCCGACTTTGCCAACCAAGCCACTTAAGATAGATAGACTATAAGCATAAGGTGGATCCAGGATTTGATAGTTGCGAGTGCCACTATATTTAATGTAAACTTACCAGTAGTCAAAGAGGTTAAATTTATTAGGTATACATGTATTTGGCCAGTTCACTATATTTTAAATTAATTCGGTTCGATTCGGTTTAGTTCGATCCATTTTTAGTTAATTTGGTTTTACAAAATCTTTTGGTGCATAAATAATCACATGTTAAATAAACTGAATATATTTGGTCCTTTCAAGAAAAAAATAATATACTACATAAAAAAGAAAAATGAATAAAAACATATTCAAATTTAAAAAATTGAGAGCTAGAACGAGAAAAAATAGGCAAATATACTTTTATAATCTAAAGAACTACTAATAAAAATGAGATTGTATATAGGTAAAGTATCAACATAAAGTAAAAGAAATTAAGAAAAAGAGGAGAAAAGAAAAACAATCTGGAAAGAAGGAACACAAAAAAATACACACAATATGAGTTACTGTTGGATCGATCCTGCGAATTAGGCTTGGGGAGGTTACCTTGACCATGGCACCTACAACCATTTTAACAATTGGGGTGCCACAAATTATTTCTGTACTCTTTCTGCATGAAATACTAGTGAAACACCACTGAGTACATGAAATTCTATCCGAGTGATCGGGTGACATGCCACGCCGTCACCTCTACATAGATCCGCCCCTAATTATAAGTAGGCAAAAAAAATGCAAAACAAATAATAAAAACTTATAGAGTCATTTGGTCTGAATATTATACGAAGAACATACGGTAAATGGCGGAACAAGAAGATCCACTTAAAAAAACATACAATACCGTGTTTTGCATGCATGATTCGAAGTGTAGAAGTACTCTAAAACTTTTAGCATTATATATCTGATTCTTGAAAAATAAAAAGTCCAGGTAGAAAACATTGCTTAAAAAGAAAGCAATGAAGAAGAAAATGTTCTCACATAAGTCGGAAGTTGCAATAACTCAAACAGTTAGCCAGTCTGGCTCCCATATACTAGCTTACAAAATTAACCATATCCACAATAAATACAGAACAAGTTCAACACTCAACTGCTCTTCCTCTGGACCTTCCCCCGAGCACCAAAAAGAAATAAGTGAAATACAAGAAAAAGTTAATTGGAATAAGAAAAAAATCAGAAAAGAATATTTGCCTTTTTTCCTCGCCTTCTTTGATTTTTCATCTTAAATGTCTACGCTATTTTACTTTTTCATCGGGTTTTTATCTGTCAATTTAACGAAAAAGATGTGTCCGAAAATATTTACTTATCATTGTAGAAAACTAAGACAACATTATTGTTTTTTAAATTTTCATCCTTACTATTCTGTGAAGACATGTATTTATTAATTATTGTTTTAAAGAATAGATAAAAATAACATATCAGATAATACTTTTTAACTAGCAAATATGTTTGACCAACAAATTGAGTGTAGACAAAATAAACCAGAAGTTGGGGGAAAAAAACCATTACTATCAAGTCAAACTAGTTGCAGCGAGTCCAATTGCTCTTTGGCGGTCGTCAACCGCTTATTTCTTTCCTTCTTCTGTTTTCTTTGCGGCTTTTTATATTTTCTTTCTCTTTTCCCCTTACAATGAGGGAAACAAAAAAAGTTGCATGTACAATTTCCACTTCAATTTTCATTTAGACAATTTCTTAGGGACGGTAATAAATAAGCAAACAAATATAGAGTAAATATAATAAGAATTACCGAAATAAAAGGGACGACAGATGGCTTTCCCTGTTACTCCCTTCGTGAACATATTTTCTTTTTAGTTCGTGCAAAAAAAATAATTTCTTTCCTTATTTGGAAATAATTTATCATTATGCAATGATTTATAGCCACACAAAATATATGTGCCTTATTTTACATCACAAGTTTAAAGTTTTCTTTCTTTTCTTAAATTTCATACCCAGTCAAATGGATTCATATAAATTAAAACGGGAGAGTATTATTTATATACTCTCTCTACGCCATCTTTCAAGCACCTGTACTTATTTCAGCTCAAACTGAGTTAAAGAGTTATAAGTAGTGAATAGTGTGGTCCATTGAACTCAGAAACTACGTTAGATTAATAGTCTTACTGCTGCTTCTCTGCCTCTACTTTAGCTACCTAGTCATTGAATCTTTTTTCTTCATAGAACTGTAGTAGAAAGAAAAACTCATCATTTTCTTTGATTTCTGTTAAAACCACAAAGATGGGAGAAAACAACAACGTTGCTTCAAAACACCAAGTGTTCGATGTTTCCATCAATGTCACTGAATCCAAGTGCTTTGACGATGATGGCCGTCTCAAAAGAACTGGTAATCCTCATATTTTGTGGTTTTTAGCTCACCCCATTTCAATTCTTGATTTTTGGAGAGTACACTTTCTGATAAATCTTGGGACGGTTTTTCCCCATTTTTACAGGAAACGTTTGGACGGCAAGTGCTCATATCATAACAGCTGTAATTGGTTCGGGAGTTTTGTCTTTAGCATGGGCAGTAGCTCAACTTGGTTGGATTGCTGGTCCTATTGTTATGATTTTGTTCTCTTTTGTTACTTATTACACCTCCGCTCTTCTTGCCGATTGTTACCGCTCCGGCGACTCTGTTTCCGGCAAGAGAAACTACACTTACATGGATGCTGTCCAAGCCAATCTTGGTATGCATATATTTCTTTTGTTTCTTTCCTTGTTAGAAGAAGTTCAATTTTACGCCAAAATAACTTAATTTATCCTCTAATATTCTGTGGTCACACATACTCTTATCCTTAGCAAGTTTTGTATTTGTCCTAACTTTTAACGAAACTCCCAACATATAAACACTCTTAAAAAAAGGTGCAAAATTTATATACTCCCTAGAATCTATTTCCTTTTTGGTCCGTTCCAAAAAGAATGATCTTCTTCTAAATTTGGAAACAATTTAGCTTAAACTTTCAATTCTACCCTTAATGAGAAGCTTTTATAACCACACAAATACCCTGGACCCCTTATTGATTTGTTTAGGAACATAAATTTCAAAAGTTTTATTTTTTCTTAAATTACGTGTCCGTCAAACAGGTTCACATAAATTGGAACGGTGGAGTATCTATTTTGACTAAAACAACAATAACATCCATCGTATTCCCACGAGTAGGGTCTTGGGAGGGTAGGATGTACGCAACCTTACCCTATCCTGAAGACCATCAACAATACATCTATTTTGACTATGATTTAAAATTACTCTTGATTATACTTCTAAGTTAGAGCGACATTAAGGACAATCGAAAATACGGGACAATTTACTAGCGATAGTGATAAAATTAAGATATTTTGTATGGTAGAGAGGTCTGTTTCTTTTTCTTTCTTTTTTACTAATTTACTCAAATTTGGGTATTTGTTAAAAATGATTTCAGGTGGGCTCCAAGTCAAGATTTGTGGATGGATTCAGTATGCGAATCTTTTTGGAGTTGCTATCGGATACACCATTGCATCTTCAATTAGCATGATGTAAGTATAGTTGTTAAATTTGTGATTTGATCATTTTAATCTTAATTGTTTTAGGGGA
The DNA here is from genome assembly GCA_000715115.1 of Nicotiana otophora. Classification (NCBI taxonomy): domain Eukaryota; kingdom Viridiplantae; phylum Streptophyta; class Magnoliopsida; order Solanales; family Solanaceae; genus Nicotiana; species Nicotiana otophora. Next base: position 153,839 of record AWOL01S0019729.1, read on the forward strand.
TTTTCAAATACTGAGCTCATTTTTGTTTGTTTATATTATTTTCGGTGTAAAAATGGACAGAGCTATTAAAAGGTCTAATTGTTTCCACAAACATGGTGATCAAGCTCCTTGTCAAGTATCCAGCACTCCATACATGATCATGTTCGGAATAATAGAAATCATCTTCTCTCAGATCCCAGATTTTGATCAGATTTGGTGGCTTTCAATTGTAGCTGCCGTTATGTCCTTCACTTACTCTACTATTGGACTAGGCTTAGGAGTTGCTAAAGTGGCAGGTTTGTTAAAAAAAAGTTCCATATTTTCCTTCAAAAAATTTCAGTTTTAGTTAATATTCTGCCTCACTTTTTTCTCCGATACCCTTTTGATTACAGAAACTGGAAAAATCGGAGGAAGTCTCACTGGAATTAGCATCGGAACTGTGAGTGAAATGCAAAAAATTTGGAAAAGCTTTCAAGCCCTTGGAGCTATTGCTTTTGCCTATTCTTACTCCCTCATCCTTATTGAGATTCAGGTAATTCTGTAGAGCCTTTAATTTATCACTTTTCTGTTTTCTGGAGGAGCATTTTATTAATTTATCTGTTTCAATTAATTTCTTAATATTATAGGATACACTCAAGTCTCCACCATCAGAATCCAAGACAATGAAAAATGCAACTCTAATTAGTGTAGCAGTAACAACAGTTTTCTACATGCTTTGTGGCTGCTTTGGCTATGCAGCATTTGGAGATCTGGCTCCTGGAAACTTACTAACTGGTTTTGGATTCTACAATCCTTATTGGCTACTTGATATAGCAAATATAGCCATCGTCGTCCATCTTGTAGGTGCATACCAAGTTTACTGCCAGCCCCTTTTCGCCTTCATTGAAAAAACAGCAGCAGAATGGTACCCCGAGAGTAAATTTATTACCAAAGAGATTAGTGTCCCGATTATGGGCTGTAAATCCTTTAAACTCAACCTCTTCCGGATAATTTGGAGGACGATTTTCGTCATCATCACCACGGTCATATCTATGCTATTGCCATTCTTCAATGACATAGTTGGAATTCTTGGAGCGTTTGGATTTTGGCCGCTAACTGTCTATTTCCCTGTGGAAATGTACATTGTGCAAAAGAAGATAACAAAATGGAGCACAAAATGGATTTGCCTTCAAATGCTTAGTGTTGCTTGCCTTATTATCTCAATTGCTGCAGCAGCTGGTTCTTTTGCTGGTGTTGTATCTGATCTACAAGTTTACAAGCCTTTTAAGACAACTTACTGATGATACTGAATTGGATTGTCAACATTTAGGAGAAGCTTCAATTGTTGTTGATGTTCATAACCAAAACAAGGCCAAAGAAGGCCTTCACTAGCAAGTTGTTGTTTTTCAGATTGTAGTTCTTTTTAGTACCATAACAAAAAGGCAGTCCTTCTATGTATTTATGTTGGGAAGTTTGAAAGGGCAAAGAAAGTCGTAATATATCAACTTTGAATTGTAATCATGTTGCACTAAAAGTTTGCAATCGGAAATGACGCCATTGTCTCAATTTATTCAACTCTTCCTTCAAATTTACTTATGTCTCTCATCCCTTGTGGTTTTCGCAATAATAAAATGTCCTCCTAGATTTAGCAAATTATACATACTCTAACATCCTTCTAATAAGGATCAAGTTCAATCAAGGTGTCATGACCCGAAATCCTAACCAGGGGTCGTGATCGCACCTAACATCCACTTGCTAGGCAAGCCAATATTAACTAAAGAATTAACCGATTTTAACAATTTAAAAGCAGAATAATAATAATTAACGATTGACAAACTCTGAAATACATAAAATAAATACACAAGTAAAGTAGTCTATGCTACTTCCAGAAATCCGGAGTCACAAGTACATGAGAGACTAGAATATTACAAATATAGTCAGAAAGGAAGTACAACTGTCTGAAACAAGATAAACAGTAAAAACAGGATAGAAGGGGACTTCAAGGATTGCGAACGTCATGCAGCTCTACCTCGAGTATCTTGTATAAGTCGGATCTGAGCAATTTCCTCTAGGAACCTTAGGACCAACACTGGAATCTGCACAAATACAGAAGTGTAGTATGAGTACAACCGACCGCATGTGCTTTGTGAGTGCCGAGCCTAACCTCGGTGAAGTAGTGACGAGGCTATGACAAGACATTCACTATAAACATATACGAATAATAATAAAAGACAACAAAAATATAGAGAAGGCAAGTAACTCATAAGAAGGGGACCCAAAGGTCAACTAACAGAAGGCCCCAGAATAACATCATCTCATAACCTTATATCACAGTACTGAAATAGAACATTATAGCTATAAACAGTTACAATACATCATACTCCATTGCGGTGCAACCCTATCCCAACATTTATCACAATATCTGTTGCGACATATAACCCAATCCCAATATCATTTCAATATTTGTTGCAGTGTGCAACCCGTTCCCATTATTAATTTATTTGTATATTGTTGCGGCGCGCAACCAGTTCCCAATATCAACTCATTAATATGAGCAACTCAACACAGCCAAATTCTGTAATCTCAATACAAAAGGAAATAAAGCGTATAGAACATCAAGGAACTACCAATACAAACAAAAAATAACTAATATCTTGTATTCACAAACCTCTACAAATCATCAATACAAGAATAGCTAAAAGACTCCCACAATCAGACACAACATCATAAAGTGCACAAGTAAGGTAAAGACAATAAAGGCAAGTAAAGACATGAATCAATGAAGATATACAATTAATACAGATAGGAACATATAACATGTAAGTAGGTATTGATTAAGAAAATGAATAAACCTAAATATGTAGCAACTAGTTGACAAAAAACAAATAAGGTATGAGTGACAAGTAAGGATATGTAGCAAATCAAAGCATTTAACGAAATATAACATTGTCACGGTCCGAAATTTCCACCTTCGGGACCATGATGGCGTCTGACATTTCACTTGCTAGGCAAGCCAATGTTAGAATAATATTAGCCATTTTAAAATAATTTTTAAATTAATTAATAACAAAAAAATAAATGCAGAAGTAAAGTCTGAAATGTAGTGAATAATCCATAATAATAGCGATGCTAAATACCATCCCAGAATTGGTGTCACAAGTGTACGAGCTTCTAGAATAATATAAACAACGGTCTGAACGAAATAAAGCTATCTGAAAGAAAGCACACAGCTAAAATAAAGTAGAAGGGGACTTCAGAGTTGCGAACATCGTGCAGCTATACCTCAAGTCTGCACTGGTAGCTGAATCTGAATCCGAGCAATTCTATGGTACGCCGCTGGGACCAATTCCGAAATCTGCACAAGAAGTACAGAGTGTAGTATCAGTACACCCGACCCCATGTACTGGTAAGTGCCGAGCCTAACCTCGACGAAGTAGTGACGAGGCTAAGGCAGTTCACTTACATTAACCTGTACGCAATAATAGTAATAACCACAATAATAAAAATAAATCAGGTAACTCATTTTAATAGTTGAAACCAACTCAGCAGTCATAACCAATTATTATTTTAATCAATTTCCGTTGCAGCGTGCAACCCGCTCCCACAATATATTCATATTTACTTCTGTTGCGACGTGCAACCCGATCCCCCAATATAGACTTTTAAATAAGTTTGTTGCGGTGTGCAATCCGATCCCCCAATATAGACTTTTAAATAAGTCTGTTGCGGCGTGCAACCCGATCCCCCAATATAGACTTTTAAATAAGTCTGTTGCGGCGTGCAACCCGATCCCCCAATATATATTTACTTCCATTTTCGTTGCGGCGTGCAACTCGATCCTTCAATATATTCACTTTCATTTACCAATTCTTATAAAAGAAATTACTCCAATAAATGCAACAATTAATATAAAATAATAAGACAACAAGCATACACTAATTATAATTTATTAGAGATAAATGAAGACAAGTAGCAATTAATTGTGGAAATTAAGGATGTAATAGGTATTTTAATAATTAGTATGCTAAAAATCAAGTAGCAATTAAGACACATTAATAAAATAAGCATGTGATAATTATTACAGTAATTCAAGAATTAATATTTGGCAATGAATAGGAGAGAAACAATTATTATAATAAATAATTCGTGTCTTAAAATAATTTAAGATGTTTAAATAATTAAGCAACAATTAAATTAACAAAGTATAGGCACTCGTCACCTTGGCTATGCAGCGTTGCACATGAAATTCACATAGCAAATAATCCAGGGGTTCTATTCCCTCAAGTCAAGGTTAACTACGACACTTACCTCGCTTCGCAACCAAATTCAAGTTTCCAATACACCCTTGCCTCGCGAATTAGTGTTCGAAATCCTCAAATCTAGTCATAAACAATTCAATATACTCATTACAAATCGTAGGAATTAATTCCATATGAATTTATAAATTTTTCGGATAAAAATTTGAAATTTATTTTAAAAATTAACAGTGGGACCCACGTCTCAAATCCCGAAAAAACTCACAAACTCCGAACACCCGTTCCGATACGAGTTCAACCATATAAAAATTATTGAATTCCGACATCGGATTGGCTTTCAAATCTTCATTTTACATTTTTGGAAGATTTTATAAAAATGTGATTTTTCTTCTATAAATTCACAGATTCATGATGTAAATGAGTATGGAATCATGAAATATAATCAATATAGGATAAGGAATACTTACCCCAATATTTTCCCGTAAAAATGCCCAAAAATCGTCTTACCCGAGCTCAAAATGGAAAATGGTGGAAATTAGGTCGAAATCCCATTTCCATAACTTAAGTTTTATTTTTTAGATTTTTCTTCTTCGCGAACGCGGTCAGTGCCTCGCGTTCGAGAAAGCGGTCAGTGCCTTGCGTTCGTGAAGCACATTTTTGTGCTTCCTAACATTGCCCTTCACGAACGCGATGCCTTGCCTGGCTTGGCCTACGAGAACACGAGCTGCCCTTCGCGAACGCGAAGGCAAAAATCCTCTCCGGTAATTTTTTCTTCGCGAACGCGAAGCTTTGCACCTCGATCCTTCACGAACGCGTGCCCTTGGTCGTGAACGCAAAGCTCGAAATGTGCCAATCCAAATTTCTTCTTCGCGAACGCGAAGAAAGAAACCAGAACAAGCATCAGAAAATTTCCAGCAGCATTCCAAGTCCGAAATTCAATCCGTTAACCATCTGCAACTCGCCCGAGGCCCTCGGGACCTCAACCAAATATACCAACAAGTCCTAAAACATCATGCAGACTTAGTTGAAACCTCAAATCACATCCAACAATATTAAAAACACTAATCACACATAGATTCAAGCCTAATGAACTTTGAAACTTTTAATTTCTACAAACGACACCGGAACCTATCAAATCAAGTCCGATTGACCTCAAACTTTGCACACAAGTCAGAAATGACATAACGTACCTATAAAAAGTTTTAGAATCGGATTCCGTCCCCGATATCAAAAAGTCAACCCCGTGGTCAAACTTGAAAATCTTTAGCCTTTAAATTTTTAATTTCCGTTAAATGGTCATAACTTGAGCTAGGGACCTCCAAATTAAATTGTGGGCATTCGCCCAAGTCCCAAATCACGATACGGACCTACCGAAACTGTCAAAATAATGATACGTATCCATTTTCTCAAAATGTTGACCAAAGTCAACTCAGTTAAGTTTTAAGGCTCTATTTCACATTTTAATCAATTTTTCATATAAAAACTTTCCGAAAAATTATACGGACTACGCACGCAAGTCGAGGAGTGATAAATAGTGCTTTTCGAGGTCTTAGAACATAGAATTAATTATCAAATTTAAAGATGAACTTTTTGGTCATCACAAACATAGAATAAATAAAGATATGAAGGTAAATACCCCAAAATGCATGCTTTAACCCATGACATCGCATATACACTCGTCACTTCGCATATACGCCGTCCCCACATATAATTCACGTAACAAATAGACAAATAAGTCTTAATTCCTTCAAGTCAAAGTTAAACACGAAACTTACCTCTTTTCGCAATCAAATCAATAATCAGCCACGACTTTTCCTTTTGAACAAGCCTCCAAACCAACTGAATCTAGCCAATTATCGTTCAAACATTTCAAAATAAGCTTTACAACTACCAACGAACAAAAAAGGTTTAATCTTTAGCTAAATTGAAAAAGTTAATCCCGGATCCACTTGCTCAAAATATGAGATTTAGACCAAATTCCGATTACCCATTCACCCCCAAGCCTTGTTATGTGATTTATTTCGAAATCCGACCTTAATTTTATAAAATTCCTAAATTCTACCCAAAACCCTTAATATCTACATTGAAATTCATAAATTTGATGTTAAAATTTCATGAAAAGTAATAAAAATTGATTGAAAACTAATTAAAGTTGCTTACCAATGACTTTGGGGAGAAAAACTCTCAAGATAATCGCCTCTATGGAGTCTAGGGTTGAAAAAGGGTATAAAATGAGCTATGTCCCGACTTTCCCATCTTTTACCCAACCGCAGACGTAGCATTTGCGAACACTTATTGGCAAATGCAATGTCCGCAAATGCGACACACTGATCGCAAATGCGATCAGTGCATCAGGCCCAATGAAGTTGCAAATGCGACATTTGGTTCGGAAAATCAAAGTGCCCTCCATCGCAAATACGCACCAATGCTTCGCAAATGCGAAGCTGACAATCTGGATACTGCATCGCAAATGCGGTCTCAGCTCAGTTCGCAAAAGCAAAGGTACCAGCCCCCCAACCCATTTTCATAAATGCAATCATTTGACCCCAAAAGAGAGCTCGCAAATGCAAGCCAGACCTCGCAAATGCGAGATCTGCAGACTACACTAGCAATAGGTCTTGCACCAACAATTCCAATTTCAACTAAAATTCGTCCGAAACTCACCCAAGCCCCCAGGCTCCAAACTAAACATGCACACAAGTGTAATAACATAATACACTTGAAAACTCAATTTTCACATAATGCACTGAGTTGCGTTCAGGTCACCCGGACCCCAACCAAACATGCGTACAAGTCCAAAAATATCATATGAACCTACCGAAATTGTCAAAATACCAATATGAGGTCGTTTATCAAAAATATTGACCGTGGTTAATTAAAACCTTATTTTAAGTTAAAAATCACTTTTCTTCATATGTTTATGTAAAAAAAATTCGAATAGCGACACGGACCACGCACGCAAATCTAAAAATATTAAATGAAGCTATGAGAGATCTCGGAATACAGAAATTTAGACAAGTACTCAAAACGACATATCGGATTGTCACACAAGGGAGGTGACCGGTGCTTAAGGGCGGCTAAGCCCACTTGGCAAGCTTGCATCTTTCCTCGTTAAATTTCAATAAAGTTTCCTTTGTAGGACGATGGTCATTATTCAAGCATCTTAGTTTAAACAAAAATACCCCAATACACACAATCACAACTCAATAGCAGATGCATATTTCACATGCTAACAACTTTAACAAATCACAAGCTAAAACATACATATGTGAATAATTAAGGTCTGCCTCAAGGGAAGATTCTCAGAATTCGTTGTACCAAATCAAGATTGACTTATGAAGCAAAAGTCCAGATTACGAGCAAACAGCATATTAATGTAATGCAATAGTAATAACTAAAAGATGTTAATACATGATATATTCCAATTCCACCAATGATAATTCCTACAGTCAACCGTTATCAAATTTTATTTTTCACTCTTAATACGTCATGGACTATTGTTGCCACCGTCGTTTAACAAATCCCCAATTGGAATGTTGAGCTCTATGATGATATCTTTGATTTATGCATTACGAAAAGAGCCAAACATTGTTCTATTCTTCAGTTGTTTCATGGCAACTGAAGAGAAGAAAAATAAAATTTCCATTTCTTATAGGAACAGTTTGCAGTTTGATTGTATTCCTAGATTTTAGTCAAATCAAAATTAAAAAAAGGTAGCAGGATGGTTAGAATTTGGACTTGCGTTAATTGGTTATAGCATAAAAGGATAGGTGACCCATATTCTAGATTCACGACTTGCCTCAAACAAGAAAAAAAAACAAGCATAAAATCTTTTTTTTATAGATATTCTAAATATGCTCCTTATGATAACTTAATTCATAAATTATGGTCAACAAATAATACGAGCCGCCAGATACACCGGCCAAGGTTACATGATTATCCTGTCCCACACAAATCGTTGACCTGTAACTATTCAATACCCCTACGAAACATTGATCACATCGGAACCTTTCCGAGGCCGAATCCACTTTGAATTTGATAAATGCATTGCTTGTGAAGTATGTGTGCGTGTATGTCCTATTGATTTACCTGTTGTTGATTGGAAGTTTGAAACTGATATTCGAAAGAAACGATTGCTTAATTACAGTATTGATTTTGGAATATGTATATTTTGTGTTAATTGCGTTGAGTATTGTCCAACAAAGGTAGATAAATAAAAGGCCTAATATTAAATAATATGTGTGTGGATAAGTGAGACTTAATAACAATTGGCCTGTGATGGGTGAGCACTCTTTATAAATAGAGGCCAACCCCTTTACCTATAGCGTATTCCGCGTCTTGCATACGTGGTAAAGGTAGAAATTCCATCGGTCAAGTTCTCCAGGCTATGAGAGCGCGTAGCTAGTGGATCATGGAAGTTGGTCTCAAGCTTAAACGACGTTCGTTGTCGCTGCTGAATCTATGGAGTTAAACGGTACGCTTCATGTAATGACTCAACTGGTCATTTTAACTTTTAGAACCCCGTTCCCTAAAATAAAACTTTCCGTAGGTACTTGTAATGATTTATGACTTGCGGGGATGGTTGGTTCGGGATTTGGAAGTATTTGTGGTGAAACTGGAACACTTGGTTCCTTAAGTTGGCTTTAAAGTGCTAAGTTTGACTTCGGTCAATATTTTGAGAAAACGACCCCGGAATAGAATTTTGATGATTCCAACAGCTCCGTATAGTGATTTTGGACTTAGGAGCGTGATCGAAATTTTATTTGGAAGTCCGTAGTGAAATTTGGCTTGAAATGGCTAAAATAGCAATTTAAAGTTTGAAAGTTTGACTGGGGAGTTGACTTTTTGATACCGGGGTCGGAATCCAGTTCTGAAAATTTTCATAGCTCCATTACGTAATTTATGACTTGTGTGCAAAATTTGAGGTCAATCGAACTTGATTTGATAGGTTCCGATATCGAATGTAGAATTTGAAAACTCTTAGTTTCATTAAGCTTGAATTGGGGTATGATTCATGGTTTTAGTATTGTTTGATGTGATTTAGAGGTTCGACTAAGTTCATATGATGTTTTAGGACTTGTTGGTATATTTGGTTGAGGTTCCGAAGGCCTCGGGTAAGTTTTGGATGGTTAACGGATCAAAAGTTGGACTTAAAAAGCTGCTGCAATATTTCCTCTTCTGTTGGGCATTCTGGACAGGCATCGAACCCAGGCATCGAGCCAGGTATCGAACCCAGGCATCGAGCCCAGTCATCGAGCCAGGCATCGAACCCAGGCATCGAGCCCAGGCATCGAGACAGAGTTGACGAGGCTCAGGCTCGACCTGTGTATCGAAGCCATGATCGAAGGCCCATCTCGAGGGTCATGATCGAAGGCAAGGCTCGAGGGATAGGATCGAGACCCAAGATCGAGGATCACAATCTAAGGCTCAAGCTCGATGACATGATCGAGGCCATGATCCGAGGTCCCGGATCGATCCTGTGATCGAAGCCACGGTCGAGGCCTGATCGAGGGCCAGTTCGAGGCCCAGTTC